>VXAY01004086.1:0-26898 GCA_013399855.1 Oxyruncus cristatus
GGATGGGCGGGCGGGACAGGGTCTTCAGCAGGGGAGGGACCGACCGCAGCACCTGTGTTACACGGGGCAGCAGTACCGGGGCATCCTCAGACAAGGAAAAGACAAGTTGCTGCTGGAGAGGGTCCAGCAGAGGCCTCAGAGGTGATGAGGGGTCTGGAGCATCTCCCTGGTGAGCAGAGACTGCAGGAGCTGGGCCTGNCAGAGACTGCAGGAGCTGGGCCTGTTTAGTCTGGAGAGGAGAAGACTGAGAGGGGCTCCCATCAATCCACACAAATATCCCCAAGGGGTGTCAGAGGATGGTCTCAGACTCTGTTTAATGGTACCCAGCAACAGACGAGGAGCAATGGCCATAAACCCAAACATAACAAGTGTCCCCTCAACCTGAGGCAGAACTTCCTTCCATAGAGGTAGCAGAACCTGGAACAGCTGCCCAGGGAGGGTGCAGAGTCTCCTTGTCTGGAGACATCCCCACCTGGACATGTCCCTGTGTCACCTGCTCCAGAGGACCCTGCGTGGGCAGGGGGTTGGGCAGGGTGATCTCCAGAGGTTCCTTCCAACCCCAACCGTTCTGTGATCCAGGATGTCCCATTTTGCAGGAGCTGGAGCTCAGCACAAGTTTGATGAGCTGGGCAGGGCCAGGGTGCTGGGCCGTGTCACTGGGGCTTTGCTCCCATGTTGGACCCCTGGCACAGGTTGTGCCTACTGGTGTTGCTAAATGAGGAATATGTCGAGATTATCTTAAGTCAGGATGTTCTTTGATGTTTAATCTTTGTGTTGATTCCTGATCAACAAGGAAAGAGATCTGGTCAGTGGGACAGGCAGCAGCTGCACCCCTTAGGAAGAGCATCCTGGAACCAACAAGCATTCAGGGTGAAATGAAGATGTTGATGTGTGCCTATGTACACATTGCTAATTGGCAAAATCTTAAGGTCTGTGTATCCTATGGCTGAATTGTGTTCATTATAATATTAAACCCCACAACTACAGGCCAAAAAAGACCCAGCCCAGTGGCAGACCCTTCACCTGAGCACACGTAGAAGTTGGCTGGGGTTATGTGACTTGTCTGGAAATGACTGATCAATCCTGAGAGAGTGGCTGTGCTTGGGAAGTTACTAACTGGATTTCTGTGTATAAATGATTGCACAGAAAGTCCAGTTGTACTGGATTTGTGGAACACACTGAAAACTGCTGGCCTGTGGAGTTCTGAAATAAATATTCAGTGTCTCTCAGGTGTGTAGTTACTGGCTTGTTGCACACCAGATGACAAATCGAATTTTGTGGACAACTCTGGCATGGAGCAAGCTGAGCTCATGGCCCAGCTGATGGAGCTCAGGCGACTCCAGGTGTGTCTGCTGTTGGGTGCAAGGCCAAAAGAGCCTGCAATGATCCAGCAGCCTCTTTGTATCACTGCTGGTTAAAAATTGCTGTCTCTGAGCAACTGGTTTTCTTTCTGAGTTTATGTTTTCCAGTCTCCCTATAATTAAAGTTTCCAGCCCCTTCTAGCCTGGGATGGTCGTTTGCTTTTTCCACCTGTGTGTCAAGGCAACTTTTTGGTTACCTTTGGTCAAAATGCGTTTTTAAAGGTGTGATTGTAGCTTTCTGCCCATGCAGAGAAAGCTTCCTAATTAGTGTTAATTTGGTGATATTTAACAGTGGATTCAGAAGCTTTGCTACTCGTATGGGCTGTACATATGGGATAGGTTATGTAGAGGTTATGAACTTAGTTGGTGGAGTTGGAGCTCCTGCTTAGTTGTAAGGAAATTGAAATTCCCCAATTAAACAGTCTGAGATTACCATACGAAATGTGGCCGCAGGCTGCTGAAAGCATCTGCTCTGTGCTTATCTGTAAAGTTTTTATATGTTTTTGGAACTGTAAGTTACTTCTTTACATTTAGTAAAACTTCTTGCATGATCTGTTAAGCAGTAGATCAGTGATGAAACAGCGTAAATTGATGAATTTTTGGTTTACTTGGTGTTCAAAGTACACGTGTCAAAAGACATCTACGGAGCAGTGGTTGACAGTGCTGTATTTTATACAAACCCAGTTGCTTACAGGTGGTTTAGAAAACCCTTTTAAGCCTAGACTGACACTTACAGGATTGTGTGGAGCAGATGGCGGTGATCCCATCATCGCTGGGATTCAGTCCATAGGGAATGGTGCCTCTTGGGGGTGAACAGCCAGTGTCTGGCAGGGATAGAGCTCTGGACTGTGGGAGTGAGGATTTGCAGAAGAACTCTGGTTCAGGCACAGGTGGTGGCTGTGGTGTTGTGGGAAGGTCTGTTAAATGCTAGTTCAGTTCTCTGCCACAGCAGTAACTCTAAGCTGCCTTTTGAAGCCACAATAGTTGCAGGTGTTTCTTTTATAGCAAAACAGCCAACCTGATCACAGAATGCACTGTTCCTCTTGTAGCCTTGAGTGCTAGAAGAAAACCTGTAGATAGGTAAAATGGTTAGGGATTTTGTATATGGTAAATTATTTTCATACAATCCCGGAAATGTTTGTTTGGAAGGGACCTTAAAGCTCATCTCCTTCCATACACTGTCATGGGCAGGGACACCTCCCAGTGGACCAGGTTGCTCCAAGCCCTGTACAACCTGACCTTGGGCACTTCAAGGGTTATTCAATAATTTTGCATTGTCTCTTTGTGAAATGCTTGGTTGCATTATTGTCTTTCATAGAAGACAGCAAAGAGAAAAAGGAACTGAACTTCTTGGTGTAATTTACGTTTCAGGCTTCTGAATGTGGCACAAAAAGGAGCACATCAACTGAAGGCAATGAACCCTGTGAAAAGAAGCCCAGGGTGCGACAAATCACTCTAGAAGATATCTGTAACCCATTGAAGACTCAGGATAAAAGTGAGTTGACTGTAAATAAACCTCCAGGCACTGACAGCCAGTAAATAGTTTTTCAGTGTCAAATGTGAAAAAAGTGTTTCGGCAGGTACTTTGGGAAGTGTTTCTTGAGTGTAAGATACAACTCTGAAGAGCCATAATGAGCATACTCCTGGACTGTTCAAGACCCTTTCTGTGGCACAGGAGCTAGGAATTTGAGCCTTGCTCCAGAATTACTCTGCAAATTCCCTTCAGCTGACTCAGCTTTAACAGGTTGTTCAGTCAGTGAAGTCCAGATGTCCAGGCAGAAATGGTGCAACTTTCCTTCCCGTGTTGGTTTAACAGTCTTGTTCTCAAGCACAACTGACACCTGAGAGCTCTGTAGAGCCTGGTCTGTAACTGGTATGCCCAAAGGCTACCCCAAAGTAAATAGTCCCAATGCGGTGCTCTCACCTGGGAAACAACAGCCACTCGATTGTCTTGAAAATGCCTGATTTCCATCTGGCTTTGAACCAAGAGGTTAATAAAATAATGCTGGTACAAAAACAAATGGGTGTATGTAACGTTCATTGCACTTCATTTAAAAAAATTAACCTCCTAAGTTTTTTAAAGTGGGAACTATATTCATTTTTGTGGGTGCAATGATTTGAAGTACCTCTAAGACACCACCACGTAGCAATACTGCTAAAAACTGTACTGACAAAAATTCTACTTGGTTTCCAATATTCTTGGCTAAATTAGTGGCTTTATAGTTACCAACCTGGAAAATAGTTGTGCGTCTTTTCCTGTGTATGACCAAGAACACAAGTGAGGAATACTGGTTTTCCAGGGAGTTAATCAAGCTGGTTCCATGCATCACTCTCTCGGTCTGGCAGAAATATTGCAATGGGAGAGGAGAAGGAATGTAGAGAAGAGAGAGATGGAGCAAAATGATTGTGTTCTGTGCTTGCTGATATTATTCTAATAGACATTCTGCTTTAGAAAATAAGTTGATAATGTTTTTGTTGCGTGTTTTTACTGAAGAAGAACGTCAGAAGCATGAAAAGCCCCGTATATGTTTGCAAACTCTAGACAGACTGAGAGAATTCTGCAGTGATTCAGACCAGCAGTGTACCAGAGTCCAGGAGGACGGTTTTCAGGAGAAAGAGCCTGAGAGTTTGGAAAAATGTCCCAGTATTACTGCAAGAAGTTCAGAATTGAAGAGCCCTCTTCCATCTTGGGACACTGACCCAAAGGTTGCTCAGAAGGTATGCAGAGCTGTGGTCTGTAGTGTGTAGTTTGCTTGTCGTGGCTTAAAAAAGCAAGTTTTGGCAGAAGCTTTCCTTTGTGTTTTTGTGTTCTGTCATGAAGTAGTGCAGCAGAACCCAACAGACCCTGCTTTCCTGAAGTTCTCATAGTGAACAGGATGCATCTTTAGCTCTTCAGTAATACCACTGAAAAACAGCAGTAATGAGAGCAGAAACACTGGCAGTGTGTCTTGTGACTGTGAGTGAAGCTGTAATATCATACTAACACACGTTCAGTGTGGTACTTTGCTCATCTTTCTTTCAATTCTACCGATATTGATGTGGGCTGTCAAATTTCTACCAGTCTTTCTTTACATAAATATTATTCAGAAGTACTGCTGAGATGTAGCTTAATCCAGTGGGTGGTAAATCTAACTACTAAAGATACCACTGCTTTTTCATCTGCAAAAGATATGGGTAGCTCACATGAAGAATTATCATTATTATATGTATGATGCGAGTCAATAAGACTGGGGTAATAGTACTTTGCTTCTTCTTTAATTATGGGTCTAATTAACGTTAGTTAATTCATTGTTTTAGATGTCAGTCCTAAAAGGTGACTCCTGGCAACTACTATTGTGGCAACTACTTTTTAGTAAAGTTTTACCTCTGACTTTTTGAGGGAAGGAGGTTGTATAGGAGGTTGTACAGTTGCTTTTAACCCTGCCTGAAGCTCATGAACTTAAACTGGGGGTGTCTGGTTTGTGTGAGTGTGAGCTCAAAATGCTGATGTGAACAGCTTGTGGCAAGGGATTTCTATTGTGATAAGGGATTGAGGTTATGTAGGTGTGCTCCCTTGGAGAACACAGAAAACTGATTCCAGGGCTGGCTTGCCTTCTCGGAACAGCTCATTTTAGATGTTTGTATCTTGCTTTTATCCTGCAGTTTTAACCTTTTTGTGTGAATGATTTTCCTCTAAATCCCTCAAGCTGCTACATCTCAATGGTTCAACTTTTCTCTCTGTTCTTACTTCTTTTGCTTTCTTTCATGACCTTTTTTTGTGTGGTTGTCACTACGATTTCCCCTAAAATGAGACGACGTCTTCCTGCTGGGATGGCACAGACCTTGGGTTGAGGACTGCTGAGTGCTTGGGCTGAGGATTTTGCAGTAGAGACATCTGAGCTCCTGAGGCCACCCAAGTTCTGGTGCAGTTTTATTGGTCCTGGGCTGTGCTGTCTTGCTGGATGGTGTGCAATTGTGGGAATTTTGCAGTTAGAGTTAAATTTTCTTTTTCCCTGATTGTTCTCTGACTACACTCCTTGTACATTCCTGTGACCCAGAGTATATGATTTAAGCCATCTTGGTGTTTCTTCTGAGTTGTCATGGCTGCGAAACAGTCTGTTCACTTGGTTGCTTGTCATCTGGATGGAGTGCTTGCTAGAAATGGAAGTCTAATTGATTTATTTGCAGATACAGAATTTTGCAGCACAACCTAATGAATGGTGTTTTGAACAATCATGGCTTTAAAAACCTGTGGAGGGTGTTGTGTTAGTATTTTTTTTTAAAATACTTGATATTGTGATGTGAGTGAGGAAGAACTTTGCTGTAAGTGAAATACGCCGTATCAGTGTGTTCACTGCAGTTATGAAAGACTGAAACCCATCACCTTGCTGACTGCACAGAACATCGCAGAGTTGTAGAGGTGAGGTTGCTTGGCAAGAATAGGCTGCATAATGTCATAGTGAATTGCAGAGAGACTGGGCTTCTCAAAGTCTTACATGTTAAGGATTTTAGAAACTATAGTATAGAGTTTTTGTGTATAAATAATTTTGGGAGGTTTGCTGAACTTATGTAGTAAGGGCAGACTGGAGAATAAATACAGTTTTGGTGGTTGAGACAGTGAACTGAGACTCAAATTGTTTTATTTCTGGATTTACTGTGGATTTTTGGAACATCATTAATCTCTCTATACTGGAGTTTCTTACTATAAACTGACGTGGTTATTTTAATATCTGGCCAGTTAAGACTGCCTAGCCTTTGCAGCCTGCATGGCTCTTGATCTGTGTTTTGAGAACTTACGATACAATAGGCATATGATTTCACCTGAGGTGTCTGAGAATTGTTGTAAAGCAAGTCAACCAGCTTTGACTTTCATGACTTTTTAATTCCAAATAAACTGTGTTCTGTATATCCTACTTTGATAGTTTTGCTTCAGCCATTGGGGTTATTCAATGCAAAAAGAATCTAGCTCTGTGGTCAAAGCAAGCCAAAGTATATGGGGGCAACTGATTTGTTTGTTGATTCCTAACTATACTTTTCCATCCTTTATTTACAGGAGGAGGTACGATGTGATCTTAGTAAATTTTCTGCATCCCTTAAGTCCTATGAAAATACTCAGAATGCTTTGGATACAAATCTTAATAAAAGAACCAAAAGCATTTACACTCCATTAGAACTTCAGTTCATAGAAATGAAGAAACAGTATAAAGACGCTGTTTTGTGTGTGGAATGTGGATACAAATACCGCTTCTTTGGAGAAGATGCAGAGGTAATTTTTGCCAGGGTTATGAAAAGATCATTGCATTGTGCTGGTGTCCTACTCGATCTATGACCACTTCCAGAAGGGAGGCTTCTTTGTGGGTTCTTCTAATACTTGAAATCAAGATGAAAAAAATCTCTGCATGCTTAAACTTTTTGCCAAAATAGGCTTTATTATTTTGTAATTGGATGGTAGTGCTTGCTGTCTTGCATGCTGAGAATTTAAGGTGAGTTCCCAGAATAATTACTTGTCAGAGTTAAAGCTGAAAAACTCTCAGAGGTGAATTGGCTCAAAACTCTACCAGGAGTACTTCAGCTTGGAAGGCAGTGGAACAAGTGGTGTAAAAAGAGCTGAACATAGCGAATATAGTCTGGATGCAGAGGGTATCTTGAATGCATGTTCAGATGTGGCACCTGCACATGCCAGATCTGTAGGAACTGGAAAGGACTTGATAACAAACATAATTTTGAAGTGCTGGTTCATTAATGGTTCATAATGTTGGGGGTTTTTGTTGTGATGTATCCTGATGTCTTTGCTACCAACCTTTGATTGGTACTATTTCCACACTAGAGACCAGTGAGAAATGTTGCTTAGTTACTGGGAATTAATTTTCCCCATGAAATTTGGGCTGTGTAATTTGTCTACTCATTTGCTGGTGTACTCACAGTCCAGAAATAGAAATACGTGGCCCAGGGAGACAGGTCAGTGTTTGGCTGCAGTTCCTGCTTAACACACATTGTCTAGTCAGTGAACAACTAAAGGGCAGAAGGTCAAATACGAGTCACACATGATAATGTCGCATTTTGGTGGGTGTTATTGCTCTTTTTTATTAAGTATTCAGTTTCTACTGCTCTTTGATATTGATTTTTCAGTATTTTAATTGATTAGCCAGCTTAATCCCATCTTTGTAACCACAAATTAAATACCTCCATTCCTCTTCTTTTTAGGAGTGCAAAAATATTTGACCATCTGTGTTTCAGACCCTGTGTGTGCAGAGTATGTGGTTTGTCTCACAGTGGTGAAGGTCAAAATGCACCCTAAAAATGTGACAGGTGAAGTCTGTGATAGGGAAGCCCCTGCTTGTGGCAATGCCAGGTCAGGAAGGTGGAGGGGCCCAATCCTTCCAGGCTTTCTCCTGGAATGTCTTCCCTTTGACCCAGAGCTTTTAACTGTAGCTGTGCATTACTGTTGTCAAAGAGATAAGCTCCTTACCCTCCTGAATTACTTTCTGACCCGTTGGCTGACTCTTCTTGTACTTTGCAGATTGCAGCTAGAGAACTGAACATCTATTGCCACCTGGATCACAACTTCATGACTGCCAGCATTCCGAGCCACCGGCTGTTCGTCCACGTGCGGCGCCTCGTGGCGAAGGGACACAAGGTCATCTTTGGCCTTTATTAGATCCTGTTGAGCACAGAATAGCACTGAAATAACTCACACCTATTGTAACCAGAGTCTTATTTCAGCTGAGAAGTGGGCAGCTCATTATCACCTGCTTCTGCAATTAAAATGTTCTTTGTTTCAGTTGGAGTGTTCTGGGAGGTGTCATGAACCTTAAGTAGATTCAGGCTTCCTCTGTTTTACAGAAAAGTATCTTCATGTTTTCAGGAACAGTTCTGGAACAATTTTTCCTCTTGGTATTTCTTTATCAAGTCTTTGCATTTGATAAAGAGAAATTTATGTCACCTCTCTCTTATTTTTTCTCACATCCTTGTTTTTCTTATCCCAGCCCAATATTTTTTCCTTCCTCTCCTTGATCCCTGTAATTCTATGGCTTTCTGTTGATACTTCTTTTTCTGGTTTTAGGAAAAGAACATCACAGGATCACAGAATACGCTGAATCTAAATTGATTGCAGCAACTATTCTCTGATAAGCAGTGAACTGTAACTTAGTTGTTTCAAAATAGGACAAGACGCACAGGGGCAGAAGCTGAGAGGGCAGTTAGGAGTAGACAAAGGGTCAGGAAAAGGAGTGCTTTTCTTATTAGTAGGATTGATGTTTGCCTCTGCCCTTTCTGTTGATGATGCACTCCAGCTTGAATCATGCATTTGCTCTTTGCACATCTAAAAATATCATCAATTATATGGAATAGCAAAAATAATAATTTATTATCAGAGATCTAACTTTGTTTCTTGTTTGTCTGCCTATAGGTTGGAGTAATAAAACAAATGGAAACTGCAGCACTGAAAGCTGCTGGAGAAAACAAAAGCTCTCTCTTCAGCCGTAAGCTGACTGCTCTCTACACTAAGTCTACACTTATTGGAGAAGATATCCTTTTCAAACAAGTTTGGTTTCAGATCTAACCTTTGGTGTGTGAGAGGCCTTGATTCCAGTGTTATCACCTGGATGGAACACAAGTAGTGAGTGGCAGCAGGAAACAAAATTCCTTTAATTTTATGTTGTGGTAAAACATCTGGCTGGCTTTTCAAAGAATTTAATCTCCTCAGGGCTGTAGGTTTGTTGTGAAAAAGCAGAGTTTATGTTTACTGTAGTTGCTTTCTGAAGGGAGAGAGTGGACTTCCCAAGTCTGCAGTGTTCTGCAGGTCCTGCCTAGAAAATGCAAAAATGAGATAGAAACAGCTTTTAACCAGTAACTTTAGTTTCTTCCCTTCCATTTTTCATTTTCCAGTCTCCTGCCTTATCTATCTCATTTTTTTTTTCTTTAATTTCTTGAACTAACTTACCGGATACCAGGAACTGAAAGGATTTTTTAGATTAGTGCTTGTGAGTAGGGAAGGACTTGGATCCAGAAGGACCTGTGAACAATCCACCCAAATCTCTGTACTATTTTTTTTAACACTTGTTACATGTGAACCCTTTGCTAAAGCTGGATGATTCTGTAGATGTCGAAGAAGTAACAACAGATGTCCCTGATAACTACCTCCTCTGTTGCTGTGAAAATGGCGAAAACCTAAGGGGCAGGAAGAAAGGTGACATTGTTATAGGCATTATGGTAAGTTAGTTTCACAGGGGAATCAGTATTTTAGGTTTTGTGTGGGGTGGTTTTGTTGGTTTCATTGCGAGGTGGGTGATTACCTTCCTAAAGTTGTAATCTGTCTTGTATATTTTATTTTGGGTGGGGAATTGATTTTTTAAATTATTTTTTCCTGATTTTTGGTTTTTTTTGCAAAAAAGGGGCAGTTTAGGTAAGATATCATCTGTATGTGAACTGTGATGGCTTTAAGAAAAGGAGTTGATAGATGAATATTCATGAAACTGTATTTGCTGTTATTTCACTTGAAAACTTATTTTAATCCAATACAGGGAAATCATTAGTTCAGATGCTTTACTAACTTTAAACATTTTTAGGGTCGATATTTTAAAGCTTCTGGGTACTCTTTTCCTCCATAAAATACTATTCTTTAGAGGAAAAGACTTAGGATATTTTACCATTAACACTTCAGATTTGTATTCTCTTTTATGGTGAAGATTAAAATCAAGATTGTTTAACCAGCAAAACATGGTGATAACTGAAACCTGGTCAGCTGGTAATTAATTAATTTAAAAGCATCTTGATTGTGCTTGTGTTTGCGTGTCACACTGCAGATAGGAGAGAACAACAAAAGCACATTTAGATTCCAGACTGAATTACATGTAGCTTTCATAGACTTCAATTACATAGACTTGAATTGAATGAAAAGTTGAACAGTTGTGGAGTGATGACAAGAAGAGCACATTTATATTTTCAAGGTATTGCTGCCACTTACCAAGACAAAGTCATGACAGTCTTTTGAAGTTACTACCATACTATAGATTTGATAAAAACACAATTATGTTTTTTGATCTGCCACGTTCACTGTGTGTGTGGGTGCTGTACAATTTTGTGTTGTGCACCATAGATTATCTTTCTGGCTTAACAATTCGAGTCACTGAAACACTCCCTGAAAATGTAAATACCCGTAGATATATATGTATTTTTTTTATTTGACAGGCCATCCAACCAACTACTGGAGAAGTAATTTTTGACTGTTTTCGGGACTCTGCTTCTCGCTCAGAATTGGAGAGTCGAGTTTTGCGCCTGCAACCAGTTGAAATAATTCTTCCATCCAGGTTGTCAGATGAATCTGAAAAGCTCATCAACAGTATAACCTCCATGAGGTAAGTTCTGTGGGGATTTTGTTGTTTGGAGTTTTTTACTTTTTATTTCTTAGATACAGCACAGCTGTTGATGGAGTTTAGATCCAGAAGCAAGTATGGATGTGTAGTTCTGTAGAGGCTCATTTCAGAATGGCTGTGGTTTGCTTCTGGGTTGAAAATCTCCCAACTCCCTCTTATTCTTAAATTATACTTAGACTGAAATTTGTGGCTTCTCTCTCTGGCCTGTGAAAGATTCATGTGCCTAAATGTGGTCATTTAGATAGTCTTGCTACCACACTCCTGATCACAGAATCTGTTGGAATAATTTCCAAACTCATGCACTTACCTTTGGAATCTGAAGGTTATGTGGCTTTTTTCCCTATTTGTCATGATTTTTTTCTATTTTTTTCTATTTTTTTTTGTTTCTATTTATGTAGGTAAGTATAGAAAATCTTTGCAACTGGTATTTCATTCTGTTTCTCCTATTACACTATCTTGAACTTGGGTACAGACTTGGGACTGTTGTGACTGATTATCTACTTATGTTTTTAGTTGTCTTTGTGTGTTTCAAGAGGAAATTTGTTACCTGTTTTCTGTGTCAGTTTTACTGTGTAATAAAGCCAGAAGAGGATGTAATTGGTAGGGTGACAGATGAAGGATGAAGCAATATTTGGGATAGGGTTGTGAAATCTTGCAGATGCAATTTTTGTGAGAAAATATCAGGTTTTCGCCTTTTTTGGTTTGGTTTTGGTTTTTTGTTTTTGTTTTTTTGTTTATTTTGGTTTGAGTTTTTTGGGGTTTTTTGTGGTTTTGTTTTGGGGTCTTTTGTTGTTTGGTTTTGGGGTTTTTTTTGGTTTTTTTTTTTTTNTTTTTTTTTTGTTTTGGTTGGTTGGTTTTTTGGTTTGTTTTTGTTTGTTTTGGGTTTGGTTTTGTTTTTTTTAAACCATGCAGGTTTGGGCTGTAGAGAGCTACCTCAGAGCTTGTCATTTCAGTAATCATTGTGATGCAGATTTGGGAGAGTGGTTGTATCTTATTTTTTTCTCCTGGTTGTGCATTGTTGAAAAGGTTTGTGAGTAACTTCTCATTTTTATGAAGAACCAAAAATACTACCCATTAGCTGATTCGGTGAACAGATATTAGCTTGTATGTTTTTTTGCCTTTCTGGTAATTTACTAGGCAACTTTCCAGCCTAAATGTTCTTAATTACAGGAGAGTGACAAAAATAAAACACAATATTGCAGTACACTTCAGTAGCTTTATTTCAAAAACAATTCTTCATGAATTCTCTTGTACCAAAGATGAAACCACTAGAGGGCCCTGAAGTATGTAGTATTAATTTAAGTGATTCCAATATGCTACTTTCATGTGCTTTTAACGGGGCTTCAGTTTTTATGCAGTTGCTTTTATACACAGGCAGGAATTTCATTTTAATGCATATTGAGAGGTCTTAAGTACTCAGATTTGGTTGTTGGCCCATTACCTGGTAATGTCATTCATTGTCTGCTCTTTTCTAAAAACTCCTGGGAACAGTTTAATTTCTGTAATTTTTTTGAAGACCTTTCTGACTAAAACCATGGGAACCAGGTCTTGTGATTCAAGAAGGCTCCTCATCTCT
This sequence comes from Oxyruncus cristatus, assembly GCA_013399855.1. NCBI lineage: Eukaryota > Metazoa > Chordata > Aves > Passeriformes > Cotingidae > Oxyruncus > Oxyruncus cristatus. Next base: position 12,291 of record VXAY01004086.1, read on the forward strand.
TCGTGTATTAGTAATGCAGTGGAAAAACAGTGAATTTGTAAAAACACAAAGGGCACAGATGGAAGAGAAGAATAGTCCCACGAGGAAGAGCTTGGAGAGGTTGAGGAGAGGGAAGGGTCTTTGCGTGTTGTGTGAGAATTGCACAAGGGGTTGTGTGGATAGATAACTTGGAGGTGATTTGGTGTTGGGTGTTCGAGCTCGGCACTGAGCAGCCACAGCGATGTGGGCTCGGTACAAAGACCACATGTGAATATTCTGTACTGGTGTGTGTGTCTCTGCCTTAAGTCTGCACAGTACAGCATGTAATTTCTGCTTATGGAATGCTGTGCTTCTCTCTTCCTGTTACCACAACTGTGTCCAGTCTCAGCTGTGTCACACTGTTCACTGGTGCTTCTGTTCTGGTATTGTGTTCATTGTCACTGCCAAATTTACCGCAAAGAAGGAAAAAAACACCTGAGTGGCATGATTTGGCTGTTCTAAATCTGTTTTTATCAAAAACAAGAGCCAAGTAAATTGCTAGAAGTTTTCCCTGTCTAAAGCTGATGACTTTAATAAGCAGTAAGCGAAGGCAAATGGTGCTGTAGTAAGATCATGTCATAGCTCACTCCTTTTGAACAGACAGGGCAAAAAACTCCACAACAGTATTCTCACCTCATATAATGACCCAACAGAACTGTTGGATTTTGGGTTGTTTTTTTTTTCAATTTAAATCCCTTGTAGGATTTGTTCGTAAAGTGGAGTTTTAGTTCAGTTAGTGTGAAACCAGGTTAGTTAAAGTGGATAAATGGGTAATTTTACTACTGATTTAAATGAAGTTAGACCCAAACATCTTTTCGTAAAGACTTTTTTGTAGCCATTTGGATTAAACAGGAGTTTGCCAACCTAAGCAAGCTTTAAGAATAGTTTAACTTGTGGTGTGGATTCATGTTACAAGCTAGAAACTTTCAGTAATTTAAAACTTTTTGGAAGCAAATATATTGAAGTGTGTCATGGTTCCATGCTGGTTTGAATCTCACACTTGGCTTTTTCATGTGATAAAAGAAATTCTCCTAATTACCAGTGTCATGACATCGTCCATGAAAGTTAATAACTAGAAGATACTTTCAAGGGCAGATTTAATGAACTGAAAAGTACTAATCAAGGATACTGAACAGGAGATCAGTTTTGATGGAGAGCCTTCCTTCAGAAGCAAAGTGTAAATTAAATGTACATTGCAGAAACTGGCTCAGGACAAACTGTTCTGTTTGCAAGTGCTGACCTGCCTGGAGGAAAATCTTTTAGCGTTTTCAGCTTCCTTCTTTCTAGAAAACCAAGAAAAAAGTCTTGCCTTCAGAAAATATGTGTATTTTTACAGAAGAACACTGTGTTTTGTACTCAAAGTTCTTCCTAGTCAAGAGTCAGCACCTACCCTCCTTAACATGTTGGCTGCTTTAGAACTTGGCCTGTGCTGATCTTCCTGACAGCGTCTTTGAGGCTCCTTTTGGTTATTTTTGCTCTTCTCATGTGCCCCTTTTTTGTTTCATTGAAATATCCAGTGTATCTTAAGAGTGCTCCATTGCTTCTCTTTTTATATTTTTTTCCATTTGCCCCTTTTTATGAAATGTTTTGTTCTGTGGTGTTCTTGGATACTGTATAAAAACGCACTGATGAAAAGTCCTTTGCTTTTAATCCGGAGCATTTCACCCCGATTTGCACTGTTCTGGTTTTTTTACATCTTTTTTGATGTCTGACCAACAATCTAATGCCAGGGGGATCTGAGAACTGACCTATTGTCTGTGTGGTCTCTCATGGAGAGCTGTAGTTGATTTATTATATACATTGGTCAATAGTGCTATCCATTGCTAGTTGCTCTCATGGATATAGTTGTGGATTTATGTCCTCAGTGAAGGAGTAGAAACTCCACTGGAATGAACTCAGTGAAGTCTCATAAATGAGTATAAAATGTTTTTAATTTTGTGGATCTTTATATGTGGCTGGTGGTTGCTCAAATCAGAGCATGCATTCACGTAGTTGATGCCGAGGGATTTTTTTTTTTTTATAGGTGAGCAGGGACAGTAAGGCTTATAGCGGCAAAAACAAGATCCCAAAGGGTTGCAGTGAGAGTGAACACTATTGTAAATTAAATTGCAGAGCAGAGGACTGAAGAATACCTAAAGAGTTGGCAATCATAAAAAACTAGTGGTTTCATGGTTTTATAGCTTGTAGTATGCCCATGCATTTTTAAGTGAAAGGCAAGCTGTGACAAACATCTTGAGAATGTTTTGTATAAGTGGAAGCCACAAGCAGTTTGCAGCAGGAAAAAAAAAGGCAAGTAAAGTACAAAACCAGCGTGTGAGCTATTTTCTGCAAATACAAACCCCAAGTGCATCAGTGAACAGATGTTTACTGGCTAAGCAGGCATTTTACTCTGCTAGGAATCCAATTCATGGCCTGGGCAACCCAGCTCTGGGGAAGCTGCCTGGAGAGTATTGATCATGTCATAGCTCACTTCTTTTGAACAGGCAGGGCAAAAAACTCCACAACAGTATTCTCACCTCATATAATGACCCAACAGAACTGTTGGATGGGGTTGGTTTTTTTCAATTTAATGCTGTTGCAGTCATGAAAAATGCTGTTCTCAGTACTGGAGTTGATTCTTGTTTTCCAAGGCATTGCAGGTGAGGGAAGCATGGGGCTTAAATCTCATTTGACAAATTGCTTATGGCTAAAGTGATATTTTCCATGGTATCTGACTGCCCTTCTCAGTTTGGGACACAGCACAGGCACATGGCATCCTTTGGGTGGAATTATTGTCCCACTGTGCACGCAGAGTTGTTGCTACAGAAACACGCAGAGGCAGTTGCAAAGCCCTGTGATTTTCTTATCCTGGATGATAAATTAGATTAAAAAAAAGTTAACATTGCTTTTTACAGCAGCAGCAGGCCTTGTCTTGCCCAAATGCCCCAAGGGAAAAGCAAAGTTGTGTGCCCAGATCAGCTTCCCCAGATTCTTTTCTGATTCAGAGGTGCATTATTTTTCATGTGACTGAAAATAGTATGGAAAACATGCTGTGTTCAATAGCTGTATTTGTGGCATTTTTGCACTGATTAGTGATATTCATGCATTTGGATTTCCCCCTCCCCACCACCATTTGAGCCAGAAATTATTAAATGAAGAATAAATTGATTTGATGCTTGTCCAATTTCTTGCTATCAGAAAGTTAACTTTTTAATTAGGACTCCCACCTTATTAAAAGAAGCAGGAAAGGTAAAACTTCAAAGCTTTTGCTTTCATGTTTTGGCACCTATTTGATTTACTATTATGGCATAGATCAGAAACTATATGAGGTAACATGTAAGTAATTCTACTTTTTGTTGTCCTCTAGTTTTGATGTTGCTTGCTTTTTCTCTTGGTATATATTCATATACTGTGACTTCTCACGTATTCAAATGGAGAAGGGCTCTTAACCCCTTAAAACTGGCATGCAAGTTTAATTTTTTTTTTATAGGCTATGAATGTTTGTTGGCATATTTGTTAAATCCTAGCATTTTTCTTTTTTTTTTAATAATGACTACTTTCCCATAATTTATTCATCTTTGAAACTGACTTGGGACATAAATCTATCCTGGTGAAAAAGTGGCAGCGTGGATACTTTGGATGTGTTACCTTCTCAGGCACTAATTCTTCCCACATTTCCTGCCCTCATTGTTAGTGCTAGGAGGTAGAAATTCAGCAGCTTTAATCAAAACTATGTAGTGATGTAAATGACAAGGATGAGAGAAAGACTAAACTGTCTGCACGTTTGACATGCAGATAAGAGTGATACAGAGCAAGGAGAAGAATAATACTCTTGTAGTGGTAGTTCCCGGGGAAGAGAGAAAGCCCATGAAGTATTTATTTTTCATAAACCCAGAATATACTCATTTTCTTAAATTTGAAGGAAATGAAACTGAAGTGGGTTTTTATGTGCCATCAATCTACTGAACTGCAGAAGGGAACAAGATTTGTCTTTCAGGCTGTATCTAACACTTTAATTTTGAGTGGCATACAACATTTGTCTCTTCACAGATGTTCTTTTTTGTGTATGGCGTAGGTAAGAGGCTTTTGGTAAAGATTTGTGAAGGGTGTGCTCTAGGCGTGGACTCTTCCTCTGGTAATTTGGAATAGTAAAAATGATTGTAGACATTTGTACTTTAGGGTTCTTTATTTTTTCCAAAATTTATGTGGATGTTTTCTGAGTTCTTAATAGAGAATTTGAAACTGCTACTATAGTGATGAACTAAGCAAAAAGCTTAGTAATACAGTATTTTTTAATGTAAAAAGGTTTCATGCATGATACTTGATTTCAGTTTATGTGAAAGACTGTTTCTGCAGAGCGAGAGGGATGTACTTAGAAACACTTTGTAGCAAGTATACTTGAATCTCCTGGCACTCTTCACTTGAATCTCTTGGCACTGTCCTGCTCCTACAGACCCTCTACAAAGTTGTGGTTGATGGGGACCCTTAGATGGAGAGAGAAGCTGCAGATCCCATCCCAGAGAGGGCATAAATCAGACCCTTCCACCCTTCTTCATCTTTAACATGCATTGGGTGTTAGTGTGGGGTTCTGAGAAGGAAGGCTAACTTTCCTGGACAGCTTCCTGGATAACTTCATGCCATCTCACTGCATATCTTTATATTGCTTTTGGCTGTGCATTTTACTGGACAGCTCTTGTTAGGGCTTGAGGAAGAACCAAGAGAATACTGTGAAGAGCAAGGTGGTGTTCAGATAATCAGAGAAGAGTTTGGTTTGGAAGGGACCTTTCTAGGATATGACCATCCAACTGATTCCTCATCCACTGAACACTCCATCAAATCCATTCCCAGGGCACTGTTGCACTTGCTATACAAAGAAAATTGATTCATTTGAGAGAAAGTAAGCTAGAAAGAGGAAAAGGCTGAAAAAAGAAGCCTTTAATTTATGGAGAACAGTCGTGTAGCTGTCAAAATCCTTACTTACAGTATTAATTGATATGTTAAGCTGTTTTAATTATCTGAAAATATTGCACGTGCATTTGCACGTGCATTTGCATCTACAAGTGGAGAAGTTAAGCCTCACCATGAAGCATTTGTATATATTGCAAGTAGAGTGTACTTGTTATTTCTCGTGGCTTTGACAAAAAAAAAAACAAACAAACAAACTTTGTTTGTATCTTGAAATTTGATTAAAGGATTTGTGCTTTGAGTTAATCTGAGTGGAAATATAAACAGGTGATAAAGCAGTCTGGGTGTGAGAAATTCGTGTGTTTCAGATAGAGCCACAGTCAGACCACAGCCTTGACCTGGCATCATAGTTTGAATGCTAATGCTTTTGGGTTGCCTAGGTAAAGAAGTGCTTTCATAGCTATCATAATCAAAGCTAGTTATAATTAACCTTCATTAAGTTATGTTTTGGAATGCATATTTTGAAATCTGCTGTTCATTACTCGAAATCATGACATAATTTTGTGAGCCATGGCAGAGTGGAAACTACTAACTGTATCAAACAATCATCCTGTGATATGGAATTAGCATGTTATCAAATATTATTAATTGCAGAGTAACACATTTGACTTTTAACATGCTGAGAGAAGGAACCTTAGAGTGGAGTTTCATCAGTAGCTTTTGCAGTGGTTCTGGTGGGCTAAGGAATCATTTCTGCTGTCCCGGGGCCCCCTTCATATCAGTGCAAATGTTTTTGTGGCTTCATAGTGAATTGCAACTGGGAAAAAAGATAAAACCCCAAAACCATAAATGCCAAGAACCCTCTTTTTTCTAACATAGCCTCTCCTTATTAAGGAAAGTAGACTTTGTCTTGAAGTGTGGCCATGTTGACAGTTGTACAATTTCAAGTCGGCTGTTGAGAGAGGACTCAGGATAAAACATTTATTTGAACATGGAACTTTTATAAAGTCGCTTTATTGCAGTCCATACACTCGTAGTATTTCAGAAATATTAAGAAATTGATGTGTATTAATAGGGATGTCTTTTCAGGTGCTTCTGTCTCATCATTGCCTGTGAGTAGAATCCAGATTTGTACCTGAGCAAAAAGGCCACATGTTTTGTAGGCAAAAACCTGTTCTTTGACAAAAATAAACAGTTTCATTTAGTAGCTTTATTCCCTCCGTTCTCTCTAATATTGTAAGCATTTCACTTGTTGGCAATAATAGAAGATTTATTACTCAGTTTCCTTAGGTCTTGACTTACAAAATCTAGTAAGTTAAATATCTATTACCTGTAGAATTAAGATACTGGTTTTTGTTCTATTTTTGTCTTATTTAGAAGAAGGACACAGAACAAACACAAAACTCGACCCCTCTGTTTTCAGTTCACTTCTACAGAGACGGTGTGCAGTCTTGTGGTATTTAAAATTATATTTTGGGCTGCATCAGAGAGATGCCAGAGAGAGCATCCACTCAAATCAAAGTGTAAATATGAGATAAATTGAACTTCAATTTTTAATTCTGATCTGCTTTTCTCTTTCTTTTTCTTAAAAGCATACCATTTAGCCCACGCTGCCTTCACCTGTTTCCTTGAAATATTTTTTTTTCCATTTCTAAAGTAATTTAAGTAGCTTTTTGCAGTTGACTCCATGATTGTAAATGCTTGCAAAGAAAGAAAAATACATATTGTATAGCATCTGTATGTTGCATGCTGAATTAAACCATGGGAAGGACAACTTCCCTTCTTTATCACTTGTATTAACTTTTCATGGAACGGGAAATAAAGCTAAGTAGCCATTTATGGTTAAAATATACCACTCTTAAAGTTCAGGAATGTGGCAGTAAAAAGAAAATTTTGTGTATAGAGGGCATAATGTGGAAGTCGACATGCCATATGTAAGATGGAAAAAGTCCTGTCAGAAATGGACTTGTGAAGAGAATGAAGAAAACAGCCTAAATGCTGTAAAAACAGAAGTTTTTAATGTTGTTTTTCAACAGCCATTTCAAAATGGCTTTTTTGTAAGTTTTTGCTAAGTCACAGTCTTCTTCCCAAAATCTCCCTTGAAAAGTGTTATCTTTACTCAGGAATGTGCTGGGAAGGTATCTAGAAGTTTTCTTATTGGCCTTTATTAACCCTTTCCTCTTGGATGTTAACCCTTACTTGCTGTTGGTGGATTCTGTAAACCCCCTGAGATTTCTGGTTGGTGTTTTTCTGATCCCCCTAAAATCTGTATATACCCCAACCCATAATAAATCTCTCTCTCTCGCTCGTCTCTCTCCTCTGGTCTGCGTGAGTCCTTGCCTGGGCTCCCTCGGACCAGGTGGCAAGGGGAGCGGGGGGGAGCATTCATTCTCCGGGTAATGCGCTCATAACCCAAACCTGGGGTGCCCCCGTTTTTCCCCGTCACCACCGCAGGCATAATTACTAACGTTATTTGTATTTACTTTAGAAATGTGACTGTGTTTAAGCATCTCTGTAAATCTCACAGGAAAGGCTGAAATAATTTGTTGAAAAATTAACAAGTTCATTTAATCGCATTTAATGGATTCTTAAATCTGTATCAGCTTACCAAAGGAAACATTAATTAAAAGTGTAATTGACCAGCCAGCTGTTTCCCCTTTTCTGTCCAGTAGCCTCTATTAAAATCATTACAAAACATGTAAAGCTCTTTATCTGAGAGACACGAGAAGTTCCCCATGCCAAATTCTGCTTAAGCAGTGAGATTTAAATGGTACTTCCTTACCTCAGGCATGTTGGGTGAGCAGTATCTGCAGGCTGTTGGGCTTTAGGCAGAATTTTTCTGCATGGGAAGAATATGTTTTGTTCGTTAGTTTTACAGTGTTCATTCCCAAGCTTGGAAATTGTTCTCCCCAGATACAGGAAGGGCCTCAGGAAACCATTCCATGTTTCAGTTTTCCTTTTTGGAGGTGGTTGGGAACTGCAGAGGTCCCCATGGCCATGGAGAATCTCTGTGCTCCTTTGGATGTGCTTTGTGAGCAGTAGGCATATAACTACCCACATTTTGTGTCAGTACTGCACTTCTCATTGTTCAAGGCAGATCATGGCCAAAATCAGCATCTTCTTTATTTTTCCAGAAACCAGAGTTTGGCCTCCCTGGGGATTAACACAGAATTCTCAGGGTTTGAAACCTCATTTTAACATTTGTCTACCATTTGCAGGCTTGGGGTTTTTTTGGTGGTGTGTGGGTTTTTTTGTTGTTGTTTTTTTTGTTTTGTTTTGTTTTGTTGGGTTTTTTTTTATGTATGAGAGCCAAATTTCTGATTGAGTTAGAATTATTGAAAATAACAATCCCATTAATGCACATGACCAAACCCCCTAAGCTTCTTTTGGTTTTGGTGTGGAGAATGAAAGCAGTATTAATTCCCAAGTTAACACCTGTAACAATAAAGATTCCTGCTCCCTTTTTTTTTTGCTTTCATTCAAATTACTTCATCAGGAACTTTTTGCTCAGTACTTACTAGGATTTGTGGTTATATTCAGCTCACTCCCCCCCATCTTCAGTGTCATCCTGTTTTCACTGGGTGACTGAAAGATCAGGTTAGAAAGTTTTGTTCCAGGTGCTGCCATAGTTTGACAGCAATGAAGGAGAATAACTCTAGTAACAGCAAAGAAAAAAGGAGTGGGGGTAGGGCAGAACTTTGCCAGTTGTATTTAGCATCTCACTGGGTGTTTCTCTGAGTTTGGAATTGGCAGTATTTTTGTTTTAGTCATAGGTGGAGAGCTCAGATGGAGACATTTTTGGAAGAAAATCATGGGTAACACAATTTTTCAGCCGTATTGGGTTGTAAGATTATTACAGACAATGCACTGTAGCAACAGACAACTGGATCTTCCTTGGAAAAACCTTAAAAGGCTTTGCGAGGTACAGACCATGTGTAAAGGCAAACTTGCATTGAGTATTGAAGCATCTTTAAAAGTAGGTTTGTTTTTTAGGACGAAGATGCTTAACAGTTGTTTTTGTTATGGTCTCTGACATCTGCGGTTACAAATGGCTGGAAGATCTTCTTGTGGCTTAGTATTTTTATTTCTGTAGTGTAGAGGGGGCTTGGGTGTGTTAGTGTCTCAAATGTTGAACCTCTAAAGGGAGGAGGGAGAAGGGAGAAAAACCTAATAGTTGCATAATCTATCATATCCTTTCAGTTGGAGTCAATTCAAGTGGTGCCGTCAGTGGTGTGAGAGGAGAGTGAAATGTGAACAGCAAGTTACACATGCCAGGCATCAAAAGAAGAGAGACTTTGTGCCACAATCTCAACTGAAAAATATGGTTAGATAATCTGCTTAAAGGGTATGTCCTGCCCTTCCTATTGCAGATGAAGTTTGCCCATAGACAAGGAAAGAGATACTTCTTATCTCATAGGTGGTTGAAGTCCTGTAGGTGAAGATATGTTAAGTGAATTCCTTAATGGAAGGTTCCTTAGTTTTCCAAAGAGCATCTAGTGCTCCAAGCACACATCTTGAGTTCCTGACATGTGAGAAAGCTCTTGTGGGAGCTAATCACCTGGGACCACGATGTGAGCGTAGACCAGCACTGGGACCAGTTACCCCAAGCATCAGATCAATTTCAGAGCTCATTAGTGGGTTGTTATTAACAGTAAATTAATGTCTTGTACCATCTCATGGCATGGGAGAAACTGCTGGAGCAGTGGCTGTGAAGCCAGTCCATATATTCTTGTTCTTATTTGTGCAATTAAAGGCACAACCACTTTAAATCATTGTTAATAACTTCCACAGTTTCTTAAATAATTTTTTTTCTCAGAATCTTGGAAAAATTTGGCTTGGATGAGCTTTCTGGAGCTCTGGTTTCATGCAGGTTTGTCCAGTTAGGAAAATCTTCAAGGAAGGGAGGTCTCCAGCTTCACTGTATCACCTGCTTGTGTGTTTAATTTGTCTTGTGGGAAAGAATGGGTTTTTTTCCTCAAGTCTGTGCAGAATTTTGAACAATTTGTTGAATTGTGAATGTTTGGTTTTGTCTTTTCATTGTTCTCCTCTGACCAGAATCTGGTAATCTGCTCTAAACTTTTCTAAATGCCCCTTAGGTGGTAGGTGATGCCTCCTCAGCTTTCTCCATAATAAATTCAGTTTCCTTAGTCTATCCTCATTTGACATATGCTTTAGCTCCCTAATAATGAAATACAATCACCATGCTGTTTTTCTTCTCCTCTGTAGCCTGGATGAATGTATTTTCCACCTTTCAAAAATACTAGTTAAGAATATCAAGTGTTGTGCAAAAATATCTGGATAAAATTACCCAAATCCTGCAGAAATATGTTGGATTTTTCTCCTTTCTATTATACTTGTTACAATAATGTGGTATTTTAAAGAAAGAATTTAAGAACAAATAGAGGTTTTCTGCCTACATGCCAGGTGTAATAACCTATCAGCATAGTTTGAAAACACAGTAATGTGCATACTTTCCTTTTCAAATATAAATTAAACTGAGATACTCTGGGCTAATTATGATTTTCCTTTTTTCTGATTGATTTTTTTTAAGTTGGTCTGTAATCCTACAGGGTCATGCAGAGTATTTATCAGGAGGATTCAGTGGGGTGGAGACATATTTTTTTGTTGTTTTGTTTCAGTTTGGGGGGGTTTTTTGGAGGTTTGGGGGGAGTTTGTGGGGGTCTTGTTTTGTTGTTATGGGAGATTTTTTTTCAGATATGTTTCTAGTTGATATCTGCTACTTTGAGAACCAGTGGGTTTCTTCTGACAGGACATGGCTGAGGAATGTATGGTAGAAATGTTAGGCCACTGTTTCTGCTCTAAACTGTGACCTGCACTCCTAGTAAACCAAAAGAAGGAAATTTCCAGTATCCTGCAGTTTATTTGGAGTGTCAGGTGTTCTTCAGCTGTGAGCACAACCATGGCGTGTTGTTAATTCTGAGTGCTGATCAGTTTCCAGACAGGGGTCAGAATATTGCTCTCTATAATGCAGACAAGGCATGGACAGATTCTTCCTGGAGGCCTTTCAGCTCTTCCATTCCCACATGACATCTGTGTGGAAAGTACAACCATCTGCTTCTTGGCCTTCCCCCTCCTTCAGGCTGTCCCTGGGGGACCTCTGCATTTTCTCTCCCCCTCTAGTACAGATCTCCAGCCCAACTAGCAGCTCTCATATGGGTTGCTTTTGCTCCATTTTCAGTGTCTCTATGTTTGTTTATCATAAAAGGTCCTGAACCTCTCTTGCATAAAGCTGAAATCCAAGCAGTGGGGACTCCGTGTCTTTGCAGACCCACAACAAAGTGTGTAAGAGCCTGAACAGGAGCTGGATCCCCTCTTCTGAGCCATTAAATTAAATCATTTCAGTGCAGTGATGAGTGGAAAATACAGGTATGGCCTTCCAGCTTGCAAAGGCAATATGCTTTCTCGGTGAGGTCTGTGTTGGATGTTCAGTGCTTCCAGTAAATTTCCACTGCAGTTCTTATGCTAACTGAAGAACAAGAATTATGTTTCTGACAGTTCTTGGCAGGTAGAGCAGTGGTAGCAGTGTGGGAGGTGAGCTCACATTGATTTATAACAGAGGCATGGATGGACTCTGTCTGTCACCATCTCAATTATTTCTTATATAATCATTGGAAATGATGTTTCATAAGCTGATGATGACTTCCATTCAACTTCCTATTTATGCTGTAAATCTGTGTTCTGTTCAGGTTGATGGGGAACTTGTTGTGTTTGAGTTTATGGCCTTTACTCCTTGTCCTGTCACTGGGCACCACTGAACAGAGTTTGGGACCATCTTCTGACATCCCTTGGGGATATTTGTGTGGATTGATGGGATGCCCCCTCAGTCTTCTCCTCTCCAGACTAACCAGGCCCAGTCCTGCAATCTCTGCTCAGCAGGGAGATGCTCCAGACCCCTCATCATCTCTGTGGCCTCTGCTGGATCCTCTCCAGTAGCTCCTTGTCTTTCTGACCATGGTGGATTTTCTGTGGTTGATACATCCTGCCTTTAGTTTTGGTTTTGGGTTCTCTTTAATCCTGTAAAGAAGTAATTAACTTGAATCCAAGATTCTTTCCAGAACTATGTTGTATTGTAGCCATCTGCTTTTAGTTTTTAATTAAACAGCCTCACCGAGGAAACGCTTATATTTCTTGGACAAAGCATTAAATGTTTTGCATATGTGTGTGTATGATCCAGATAACTTCAAATGTTTTGAGGGCCAGTGGTGTTTCAAATACATGGAACTAAAAATGACGCATTTTTGCTCAGGCACAGCATAAGGGAAAGGGAGATGATTAAAATGGTTGGGAAATATTGTTAAGTATTGAGTTTGACTTTGTTCAAGCTGAATTTAGGCTGCTACTTCTGCTGTTTGGAAAGATGTGTCTTTGAATAGGATGTATTCTACCAAAATTTTTTATCCATTAGCTTGATCCTAGAGAGGGGTTATAATGGTGAGTGTTAATGACAGTAGGCAGTGATTTGACAGAAACACAATGGTTATGACTTCACTGCAAGATCTGGTAGGTGGGAAGCCTTTGCAAAAATATTATAAGAGAGACAGAGAAAAGTGCTTTCTGCTCTGAAGCTTCTACTGTTCAAAATGGGAACCTTTCATGTTCCTGTCAGTCAGCACAACTGATCAGACAACTGGTGTCCGCCTGAAGCAAAGAGCAGTGGAAGGTGTATGAAACACTGATGGAGCTGTGGGGTTGTGAAGAGGTGGTAAAACTGCTGCTATTTAGGACAAGGTGGTAGTCCAAACTTTTGTATTAGTTTCAAAACTAACCGTATTTCAAAGCTATTCTGTCATCTTTTCTTTCACTCTGCCTGTCCGGAATTTTTTAGTTTCTTTTAGCAGTAATCACTCTCTTCCTATCATTTAGGTTATTGGTAACATTTTTTAAGCACTTGAAGGCTTGTCTTTTTCCTAAGTGATGCAAGGTAGTGTTGCAATATTTTCAGTTAAATAATATGTAATACAGAGCTCAGGTTTTCCGTCTGCCATCCTATTGTCTGGTCATGTAGACTTTTCAACTGGGCCCTTTTGGTAAGAAGCGTTGTATTTCAGGGGGAGTTTTGAGAGCCAATTGTCAGTATGTTTGAGAAGAATTCAAAATAGTATTAAGTGACTGCTGTATGTGTCTTATGGTCGAGTATGCAATTATCTAAAGTACTTATTTTTAAGGAGCAGACTCAACGGTGTTTTGCAGTAGGTCGTCATTTTTGTAGAAGTAAATATTTCAGGATGGTCTATAAGTGGCTTCTGGAGAAAATTTATCAAAATCAGATTAAAATCATGATATAATTCCTGGATCACATTTCTGCTTTCTTTTCCAAATAGTTGTGTAGATGGGACTCTTAATTTTTGACCCTGACATTGCTTCTCTGAGTTAAATCACTTTTCCCTAAGCATCAGTCCTCTTGTACTTTCTAGAGAACAGCAGTTCCCTATGTGCGTGTCCTCTCCTGGGAAGGTCTGGCTCAGCTCCTCGCCCTGGTTCCATGAGGAACAGCTGCATTTTGTGTCTCTGGCTGTGCGAGCAGAGAGCTGTGCTATTGTTTTGTGCTGTGCTCTGGGAGTTCAGGGGGCAGCTCCTGCGGTTGTGGCTGCTCCATCCCGCAGACAAAATTCAAAGTTCATAGTTTCAAAATTTACTTTGGCCTGGCCCTGGAGTTGCTCTTAAACCTGCTTCCCATTTCTGTTAGCCTTTGTTACACCAGTGACAGGCACTTGTGCAGCTTAGTGGAATCATCCCTCTGGTGCTGGCCCTGCCTTGAGTGAAGCTGTACAGCCTGACCCCTGGAGCTCTACCAGTGGTTCCTGTGGGATTGTGGTTCTGCTCTGCTCCCTAATCCTCACTGACAGTCCAAGTCCAGTTGTTAAGCAAGGAAAATAGGAAAACTTCGAGGGGGAGGGGGCAGAAGGTTCAGGCACTGAGAGTCTCTTAGAGGTGAGTCTTACTGCTTAACAGCTGCAAATGTGAAATAAAGCTTCTGGCTGTGTGGAGCGCTGGGAGAGGACTGTGATACAAGCCTGAGACAAGAGTCTGTGCTCCAACAACTTTCTGGTGACAACCTTTTCCCACATTTCCCCTTAGTGACTTCTCTGGTCCTGTCACCATCACTGTCTTCTCACTTCATTGTTGCTGAGCCATTTAACCACTTCATTGTTGCTGAGCCATTTAACCAGCAGGTCCTGTCTGACCAACTTGATCTCCTTTTATGATCAGGTGACGCGCCTGGTAGATGAGGGGGAGGCTGTGGATGTGTCTACCTGGATTTCAGCAAAGCCTTGGACACCGTCTCCCACAGCATTCTCCTGAAAAAGCTGCAGCCCATGGCTTGGCCAGGGGCACTCTGTGCTGGGTTAGGAACTGGCTGGTGGCCGGGCCCAGAGAGTGGTGGTGAACGGGGCTGCATCCAGTTGGCGGCCGGTCACTAGTGGTGTCCCCAGGGATCAGTGTTGGGCCCAGTCCTGTTTAATATCTTTATTGATGATCGGAATGAAGGCACTGAGTGTACCATTGGCAAATTTGCAGATGACACCAAGCTGGGGGGGAGTGTTGATCAGCTGGAAGGCAGGAGGGCTCTGCAGAGGGACCTGGACTGACTGGAGAGTTGGGCTGATTCCAACGGGAGGGGGTTCAACAAAGCCAAGTGCCAGGTCCTGCATTTTGGCCACAACAACCCCCTGCAGCGCTACAG
>VXAY01004086.1:26988-93758 GCA_013399855.1 Oxyruncus cristatus
TGGCTGGAGAGCAGCCAGACAGAAAGGGACCTGGGAGTTTGGATTGACAGGAAGCTGAACATGAGCCAGCAGTGTGCCCAGGTGGGCAAGAAGGCCAATGGCATCCTGGCCTGGATCAGGAACAGTGTGGCCAGCAGGAGCAGGGAAGTGATTCTGCCCCTGTACTCAGCACTGGTGAGGCCACACCTGGAGTGCTGTGTCCAGTTCTGGGCCCCTCAGTTCAGGAAGGATAGTGAGATGCTGGAGCAGGTCCAGAGAAGAGCATCAAAGCTCCTGTGAAGGGACTCAAGCACAAGTCCTATGAGGACAGGCTGAGGGAGCTGGGGTTGTTTAGCCTGGAGAAGAGAAGGCTCAGGGGAGACCTCCTCAGTCTCTCCAACTCCCTGAGAGGAGGTTGTAGCCAGATGGGGGTTGGTCTCATCTCCCAGACAGCTATCAGGAGGACAAGAGGGCCTGGTCTTAAGCTGTGCCAGGGGAAAGTTTAGGTTAGATATTAGGAAGAAATTGTTTACAGAGAGGGTAGTCAGACATTGGAATGGGCTGCTCAGGGAGGTGGTGGATTCTCCGTCCCTGGAGGTTTTTAAGATGAGACTGGATGTGACACTTAGTGCCATGGTCTAGTAACCACGGCAGTGTTGGATCAAGGGTTGGACTTGATGATCTCAGAGGTCTTTTCCAACCTGGCAGATTCTATGATTCTATGATTCAAACTTAGGTCAGCAAAAAAAAATTTTTTTTCTTCCCACCATGAATTTTTTCTGTCCTAGAATGCTCCAGTTTCTTGGTGTAGGGTCAGAAAAGCTCTGCAGGCATTGCAGAGGAAGCAGTGGGAATAAGCAACAGAATGAGTGAGAATAGGAGTGGTACCTTGACAGCCAGTAGGTGCATTGCTATAGACATGCACAGAGCTGCAGCTGTAAAGTATTTGAGACCAGACACAATAGTAAACGTTAGTGTTAATAAGTATTTATCCCCTTTTTATAAAATACACTTGTCCAACTGTACATTGTTGTATGAAGTTTAAGACCCCATGTTAGAAAAAAATACAGAAAATGACCCTGTCTGGTGGGAAAGAACATGGATAATTAACATTTTTATTAGTAGTTAGCAAAAGCTTGGGCAACACAGTGGTATGAAATGATCCAACCTTGAGGGAAAAAAGGGGAAGAGGGTAGTTCAGACTTAGAAAGTGATCCTAAAAGCAGAATTTGATGCTTATGTGTTTCACAGCCTGTCAGCTCAGTGCAGAGAAAGGGAGATGGGTTGTTCCACGTCTGATTTTAGGATATGCAGCATAAATTTGGAGTTTCATTTTTTTCTGTCACCTGTGCATTTTTCGTCTTCGTAACTGTTTGGGATTTTGGAAACACTTGCATTTACCCACAAGGGTAATCCAGTCATTTGCTCATTGACAACCTGGGATCTGTGTCCTCACTCTCTCCTCACTTGCACTTTGATTAAGAAAGAGTTATTTTTCGTGGTGGAGTGTAACTGGGGGAGCATTATTTCATTGGTCTTTATGCAGTATGGCAGATATTAGGCAGGGTGTTACTGTATTTTGGGGGTTTTTTTGTTTGGTTGGTTGCTTGTTGTTTTTTGTTTGTTGAGGATTGTTTTTTGTTCATCTGTGGTGGTGGTGTTTTTTTCCTTATTTACTTTGTTTGAAGCCCTGCAAGAAGAGATATTTAGTGGAAAGAGCTACTGTGTTAGAGGTTAGAGCTTCATTTATCCCCACATACTGTTTGTTCATAGCCACACATGACAGACAAAACATGTAACTTTTAAGTAATTTCTCTTACTCTGTTTTTGAGCTCAGTTCTGGTTTTCTAAAGTTCTTTGCAGCCACTTCAGCTTCATGCCCTGTTCAAGTGGACTGAAGTTGTGCCCGCTTGCAGTGCCTGAGTGGCCACTGAAGAACTGAGTGTGCCAGGCGCCGCTGAGCTTTATGGAACTTCACAAAATACATACTTTCATTTTGACAGTGCACTCACTCTGAGTATGGTGCTCCAGCTGGTTTTGTATCCATTCTGAAATGAGCACTTTCATGTAAATCGTGCTTCTGTAGATCAGTTATGAGAACGTGTGAAATGGTATAAAATAACCTCACTGAAATCAAGCACATAGGAATTCTGCTTCCTCTCTGTCCACAGAATCTGTTCCTCTGCAATTGAGGGAAATTTGATTTGATGGATTTTTCTTTTTTTTCTTTTTTTTTATCAATTCCACACTGACTATTGCTCGTCTTGCTTTCTTCTAGGTGCTTAGAAATATTTTCCTAGCAGTTCTTGATCTTTTATACTAAGTTTTCCAAGACGTGAATGCAGTTTGTCTCATCCTTTTCTTTGGAAAGGCAGATGGAAGGAGCCTGAAGAAGATTCGTGTCTATTTATGGATGCAGAAGCTGCTGCAGCACAACTGTGTTTTGTCCTGTACTACCTAATTCTGTCCTCACAGAAGGGATGCAGTGTCATACAGTGCCTACACAGCCCTCTGCCCTTTTGCTTTTCTGACGGCCTCTGCTCCATTTCCTTGGCAGCTCCTGCCTCTGCGTCCCTAAAGCTACAGGAATGTTTTCTTCAAATTCCTTGGATCCTGACTCTAGGCTTGTTGATATGGTTGGAGTTCTTTTCAGTTGCAGTTCTTCCTGAGAAAATCAGGATATTGAGAAATGTTGGAAGTTTGGATAGAAAAAGGAAAGCAAGTTTTTTCTCTGTGTGTATATACTTGTATGTAACATATATATATGTGTGTGTATGTAGAGATATATATATATATATGTGTATATATGTTAGAGTGTGTCAGTGTTGCTGAAAAGCCTAGAAGCAACTCTGACCCCAAAAAAGGATTTTGGGATGGGACATGTGAAAAGCTGTAGGTCTTGTTGCGTGATGTGTTGTATATGATATATTGATAACGTCTGTGTGGTAATTGCTGTTTGGTTTTTGTAGACAGCAGAGATTTATATCAGATACTCAGAGGGCATGACGGTGCTGCTGTTTTCTTGCAACGACAGTGTCTCCATCTCTGGTATCTGAAGGTTGCCTGAAGCAAATGTGGGAAAGTACTTTACTCTGACAGGAGACAAAAGCTGTGCTTATAAAAATGTATGTATTTAGTGCCAAAAGAACAACTGCTTGGAAATGTCATTGAGGCTATGCCAGAGAAGCTACTGGAGTTTCATGCCAGGATGTCCCAAAAAAGGGAGGATGATTGTTCTACAGTTCCCACAGACAAATTCAAACCTGAGCTAGAAGCAATTCTATAACAAAGGTAACATAATGATGATAAGTAAAGGAAATGAAGTTTCTGCTAAGCATGTTAATGAGGGAAAATGACACGATGTGCTTGTATTTCTGAAAGCATTAATGCATTTGGGTTGCCTTGCCCTGCTGGGCAATGTGGACTTTTTTTTCCCCTGTAGTGACAGACTGGTTGTCCCAGCAGAGAAAGGAGCAATTGGAATAAATTCTATAGGAAAAACTAAATAAATTATTTGTGCTTCACAGATCTGTGCTTAGCATCAGAAGTAAAAATGTCACACTAAATTTTAGGAGCAGAGAGCTTGCTAAATTCTGCATCATGTCCTGGTATCCGAATGTGATACCGGGCTGTATAGTAATATTTTGATGCCTGCACCCCTGCATTTGAGTAGGGCTAAAGCAGAATGGGCACAGCAGGATAGTAGTTGAAAGGTAGAATTATGGATTTATTTGCATTCCTTAGGAAGACTTCCTGAGCTTTATGCCTGTTTAATTGTGAATTGTAGAGCAGTACTGAAGTGACTCCTGTTTTATTTAGAATGCTGCAGTTAGCTCTTGTGCTTGATGCAAGCTCATTCTTAATAAAAGATTGTTTTATTTTTTAAGTATCTGGAGTCAGTTTCTGTAAATTGCTTTTATTTCTGTTGTTTTCTTTTAGCTTCTAGCATTTCTTATAAAGACTTTTCTTAAGAGATTCCTCCCCCCTCCCCCAAATTGAATGATTTCTTTTTTAAATATCTTTCCTGCAGCACTTGGTAAGCAATGAGTGTTTAACTGGATACATCAAGTTGTCACATAAATAGAGGGATTAAACCCAGCAATGTTGGTCCTTTTTCACTTTCCCAGCAGGGTGACAGATAAATTATTCCTTTCGGTAACAGAATCATAGAACAGCATAGGTTAGAATGTACATATTACATTATATACACAAAAGTCTGTAAATGTGTGTATTTTAGGATCTTTTTGCATCTGTTTAAGGACACACTGATTTCATGTTCTTACCTGTATCTGATAATAATCCTTTGGAGCAACTTCCATAACTCACCTTGTGAGAGGAGACAGTTCTACATCAAATCTAATTTTAATGAGGAACTCTGTCTTTCCTTTGTACCGTCAGCTGACAGCTGGAAACCCTGAAACCTCTCTGTTCACTCAGTATCCAGATAAGGGTGGTTGCAGGAGAAACTGGACAAAGGAAGTAGAAACGCTTCAAGAAACTGAGTTTCATCCCTGACCAACCCTATTGGTGTCATGGGATTGTGGGGATTGCTTGATCTCAGAGTGCTGGAAAGGATATCAGTAAAATATGAGATGAGCTGCAATTCATTGTAGATGTTCTGACAAGGATGATGTTTACAGAAGTTGATGGCAAATTGACTTCTGATTTAAATAGGCATTGGTAGCTGGAGAGATAAAATAAGCATCAACATCTCATTCTGGCTATAATCAGGAAAATGGCCTTTGGGTGATCATCTGACGACACAGAGGACAGACATGAAAACCTTCTGCAGAAAATTTTATTTCCATACATCTTGATAAAAATTCTGATTTTTCCGTATGTTGGATCTATAACTTCTATTTTTTACTTTAGTTAGAATATCAGATGCAAGCTTTCAGATAGACAAAGTGTCCTATTTATTTGATGTTGCCATATATAGAATATAAATATTAAAATATGTGAAGATTTTTGCAGATCAGTGAGTTGTTTTATTCTAACTTCAACTGTTTCCCATAGATACAGTTGACAAACAAAAATACTACTATAAGAGGTCACTAAAGTTATATTGTTTATTGTTGTAACTATCATTTTCCAAAGTTTATGCTAAGGAGTTGGATAAATTTGGTTATGAAATGGAAGAAAAACACCAAAGGAATTAAAGAAAATTACACCAATAATTTTTAAATGTTACTTTATAAACAGACAGGTGTGGCATGAACCATCCTGTGTAACCCTAACCCAAATCTTTCTCTGTTTGACTTTGGTTTTAAAAATGAGCTCTACAGACCTTATTAAGCCTTACTTTTCTGAAGTCAGTGTTATTAAAACATAAAGAGGTAGAAATGAAAAATAAAATCCTGTTTTAGAAAGATTTCTCTACTCAGTCCCTACTCAAACATGGTCCACAGAAAAGCCCTGTTGTCTTTTAGGGCTGATTCAAAGGTTTGTGCTGACCTCCAGGTACCATACAGCACATTATAAATAGTTTAGTGCTGAAGTGGTGTTTTTTAAAGTGGCTGTAGTAAGGACATATGCTAATTTAGCAAAAGGGAGGAATATCTTAGAGCAGATTATTGGTGGAGGTTGGAGCAAGTGAAGAAACACAAGCAAGAAAACAGCTGATTGTTACTGGATGTTTAGGAAAATGGGCCAATTGTCTTTTCACTTGCTTTAAAATGTCTGCTCCTTCTGAGAAGGGCTGGGGAGAGGGGAATCCCAGAGGGTATAAAGACTGAAAACTTAATTGGATCAGTCAGTTAAAACTAAGGCACTGGAAGGATCATCTGGGATGTGCTGAGAAAAGTCGGACATCTAAGACTCACTTAGATTGACATGTCTGGTGGAAATTAACTCTCCTATTTATCAGTCGAGCCTCAGAGATGTATTAATCCTTTCCGGTGGGAATATGCAGAATGTAATGCAGAAAACCTGTCTGCTTGTTTGTTCCTGTGAGGTCAGAAAGCCCTGCAAAAAGGGTATTGATTAAGTTCAATCCTGTAATACCTACACAATCCTTCTCATTGGCCTGATTCCAATCTGCTCGAAGTACTTGGTTAATTGACATCCCAGGGTGGTTTGAGAGTGGATACTCTGAGGCCAAGTAGGTTTTGTATTTGTTTTTTACTAGCAGCTTTCTATTGGCTGCTGCTTCAGTGCTCACTCTGTAGCTGTGTAATTTTGCTCCCAGGTGGCACGGACCCTGTGTGCCCTCTTTTTTTGTTTCTTTTTAATCACTGTATCTGTTCAATGTTGTATTAACAGCTGTACAAGTTGAATTGATAATGCAGTATTCAATCTTAATTTCAGTGAGCAGTTAGGAAGAGTAGCCAGTGTAGAAAAGTTGTACCTTGTAAAGTTTGCTGGCACTGTTAAACCAGGAGGAACTGCTGACATGTTGGCGGGACTGGGTTTCCAGTAATATCCTCTTTGACAGCCTGGAGTGCTAAAGGACTGAGAGAAATCAAGTCCTTTAGCACAAGGAAAGGTCTTGAAATAGTTAGGAAATAAAGGACATAATACTGATTTAAGCTGCATACAGGAAAAATGCAAGTTCACATGACAATTTTTACCACATGGAACAAAATCTGTAAATGTAAAGGATAATTAAATATGGAAATAGTTAGCAGAGGAGAATTGCTTAACTGTTTAATCAGCATAAGTCTTTAAAAACACGTAAGGCAAATACTTGTTATGATTGGTGAAATCGTGTTTGCATCTGCCTTGCAGGTATACTAGACAACCTCTTGCAATCTCTTTTGGGCTTGCTCGCTGTTGCTGTTTGGTTTTTTTATTATTATTTGCACTTTTACGATGGTTAGAAGAATCATTTAAAAAAAACACACCACCCTTAGAAATGTTTTCAACCTGCTTAAATAGCTCATCTCTTCATTCTTTACCCATTCAATTCTTAACAAAGGAAAGACAAAGGAAAAGTGCACTGTTGTAACCTTCAGTGTTCTTCGTGAAGGGAGCATAACAAACTGAAAGTCACATGTTTTTTCTTTGCAGGTTACAGGATGACAGAATTAGAATAGAAAGGATGCAAAACCTCGATTTTGAATACAGCCATGCTTTCCAGCTGATTACTGACTTCTATGCAAAAGAGGTGCCTGGTACCACAGGTATGTTGTTCCAGGCTGAGGACCCCAGCTCCCTCAGCTGCTCCTCTTGCTCCAGGTCTTTCCCCAGCTCTGTTCCCTTCCCTGGACATGCTCCAGCCCCTCTCAATGTCCTTCTTGAACTGAGGGGCCCAGACCAGGAGCACAGGAATTGAGGGGCCTCAGCCATGCCCAGCACAGGGACAGGCACTGCCCTGGGCCTGCTGGACACACTCTTTGTGATACAAACCAGGTGCCAATGGCCTTCCTGCCCACCTGGGTGCACTTGGGCTCATATTCAGTTGCTGTTACCCCCAGGGCCTTTTCCAGCTTTCCAGCCCTTCTTTCCCCAATCTGGAGTGTTCCATGGGATTGTTGTGACCCAAGGGCAGGACCTGGTATTTGATCTTGTTAACTCTCGCACCATTGCTCTTGGCCCATTCATTCAACCTGTCCAGATCCCTCAGCAGAGCCTTCCTGCCCTCCAGCAGATGAAGTCACTGAGGGTCCTTTTCCATCCCTTCATCTGGGTCATTTATAAACAAGTTGTATCAGGCTGGACCCAGCATTGATCCCTGGCTGCCACTGACTACAGGCCTCCAGCTGGATTCTGCCTTGCTGATCACAACCCTCTGAGCTCTGCCAGTTCTTGATCCCCCTCACTGTCTCTTCATCCAGCCCACATTTCCTGGGCTTTCCTACAAGGGAGTTATGGGAGACAGTGTCAAAAACCTTGCTGAAGTCAAGGCAGACACCACTCTTTGCTCTCCCCTCATTGACCCATCCTGCCATGCCATCATAGATTAGTCAAACAGGATTTCCACTTGGTGGGTCCATGCTCAGTACTCCTGATGACCTTCTTCTACATGCTTGGTGATGTCCTCCAGAATGCCTGTTCCACCACATTTCCAGGGATAGAAGTGAGGCTGACTGGATGGGAGTTTCCCAGGTCTTCCTCCTTGCCCTTTTTGAAGATGGGGGTAACGTTTCTGTCACTGAGTTCCAAAGTTCTTGTGTGTATGAACTCTCTAAGAACAGAAGAGCAGCTTTAGAAAGCATCTCTGAAAAAAACTTAAATAAATGGGGTTTCTAAAATACTGGTTTATGTTGTGATATCATGGAGTGAGTTTTCCTGTTTTTTCCCCTGGAACAGAGACTGTAGTAGGGCACTGTGCAAAGTGCTATCCAATATGAATGGCTTTCTCACAGAAGTGTCGGAATTCCATTCTTAGTTTGTGTATTTAGATGTTTGTTATGCCAACAGTTTGTCATTTTTTATGAAGAAAAGCCCATGGAGTCAAATGTTTTCTGTTTCATAATGTGTTTACACTATTGCAATGTTCTACATTCTTTGGAACAGTAAGTGTTATTTTAGACCCTTGCTTTATGTTGATTTATAAATCTCATAAAATACTGTACATGCATTGCAGATTTCTATTATAATAAATTGAAAAACAGATTGTGCTTTTTCGACAATACATTAGTAGTAGACAGTGAGTTAATAGGAAAATAAAAATGTAACAAGAAAAATTATTTTTTTTTAGGTCCTCAAAAACTGTCTGTAATACTAAGCTTGGATAAGCCTGTTATTTGCTCTCTGGCAGCAGTAATTGCATACCTCAAAGAATTTAATTTGGAAAGGATGCTTTACGATCCAAGGTGAGTTGCCTTACATAAACTTCCAATTCAAATCACCATTTCCTGTAAGTGTTAGCAGGCAGCTTCCCTGACTGTAATGAACACAACTACTAGAGTGATAAACATAGTCTTTGTAAAAATTATACCTTACTTTTGGTCTCCTAATCAGAACTTGAAAGAATCAAGTGATTTCTTTAAGTGGTGTTTCATGAAAATCTTCATGAAATGTTTGTGTAGACATTACTGTGAGTAGTATGAATTAACATGTAGTGTTGCCAAGTGTTACTGAAGACAAACAAGGTGTAAAAACTGATAAATACCAGGGAGGAAATTTTAAAGTTTGTTTGTATCAGCTGTCACATTCACCTCAGTAAACCAAATGCAGGGCTTTTTTGGGCAGCTTAAAAAAAAAGTAGTGCTGTAACTTAGCTTTGCAGATGTTGCTTTATTTTGCCAGCAGTGTGTAAATAATTTTTTCTCTCTGTAGTTCTGGAAGCAGGTACAAATGCTAGTCTGTTGTTATGTTTAGGCAGTACTCAGCAGGTCTGTTTGAGTTGGCAAATCTAGTTATCAATTATAAAGAAAACATGCATTCAGCATATCCTGGATTTCTGGAAAATCCCTGGATCATCACCATTTGTGCAAAATTACTACAAAACCACAGAGCCATGGGTATAACCTTGTCTTCCCTTAAGCAATCCCAACCCTTTGGTTTATTAGATATGCTCAAGTGAGCACTCAAAATTTGTGACAGGATTATGCAGGTGGAAGCAAATGAAAACAGAAAGATATCACTGCTCAAGCTTCTCTTATCCTGTGTTACATTGAGTATAAAACACTGCTATCGTACCTTTCACAAGTATAAAACACTGCTATCCTATGAAACACTGCTATCCTACCTGGCTCAGCTTTGAAAGTAACATTAGGGCTTATTAAATAAAACAAGTTTAGCTCTTGTGGATCCTGTGCAAAGTATTCTCCTGGTCGTTCCAGTATTCCTGTGTTGTGTAAGTAGACAGGATTTAGTGAAATCAGTCTGGCTGCAGACTGGAAGCTTAGAAATGTGTCATTTATAGATCAGTCACGTGTTGTATGAGTTTCAAGTCTGATTTTGAAGGGCTCCCTATATTGCTAGTTTTGTTAAAATGCAGATGCATTTAAAAAATCAACTGTGGATGCCAGCTTTAAAGGATTTTCATATGTCCACTAAAATGTTTAGAAATTATATATATATGGGTGTTCTGGATTTTGGGGTGGATTTTCTTCCTTAAGTTGCCCTTCTCCACTCCAAGTACTATTTAAATGTTAACAAAAAGTTTGATGAGCTTATAGAGCTAATGAGGCAAGAATTCCTGTGGCATCTTCCCTGCATCATTCATCAAGGAGCTGATCTGTGGTGCTCCTGCTCATCCTCTTTGGCTGACTTTTTTTTTATCCTGTGTGAGTTTTTGGTTGTTTTTTTGGTGGGTTTGTTTGTTTGTTTGTTTGGGTGAGGCCTTTGTTTTTTTACTTATTTTTTAATATGCTTGCATGGGTGGAGAAATCTTATTGTAGAGTTTCCAAATAAGAAAGTGGACTCCAAGGAAAGGCCACTTCATGGTCACACTTGCAGGTCACTGCTGTCACAGTGCCCTTTGTGTAATCATACATGAGGTGAATGTTCTTTCCACTGGAAGAAATGCAAAATCCACATTTTATGTAGAAGAGGAGAAACCTCATTGTGTGCAGGCTTGTGTAGCAGCAGTCAGTCACATTTGTAACAGCTGCATCCTAAAATCAAGTACAATTATCAGCTGGGAAGGAAAAGCACTAATTCTTGGCATTGACATTTGCCTGCTGAAGGTTGTTACAATGGATTGTTTGTGAATGTATGAGCATCTGAGTGAAAAGGAAAAGAACTACTCAATATTCTGGTGATGCTCTGTGAAGAAGTAAAATACATTCTTTGAGAAACCTTTGTGGTTGGGAGCTTGGATTCCACTGTGTTTATTCCTAAAGCCTTTATGCTTTTACTACCTGATACTGAGTTCTACTTGCTGTTTTTAGCATGTCACAGGTATCGACGTAGTGAGGCAAGTACTGATGCAAATTCCAATACTTTTCCTAATGCCAGTGAAATACTATCTAAAAACTGAAAAGTGAAAGACTTTTAAGCAAATCATGTCAGGCTCATGAATCTCCTGAATTAGGAAACAGAGAAGAAATACTTCCATTGCGCTGTCAAGCAACTTAAAATTCCTAGAAGAATTCAGGTCAGTGAGCATGAAGTTGGAGTTGTGAGACAGTTTTTGTTTTTTTAAAGTAAGTGACACAGATCTGGATGAACACCTATTGGATAGGAAGAATGACAGAAAAATTCATTACACCTCTGTACCTTCTTTGGATAAACACTCTTCTCACAGGTGGAAAGAATTCCATCTCTGTTTAGTAGTAAGCGTTATGAAACATCATGTAAGGGGTAACGAAACCTCATTGGTGGGGGGGGAAGAAATTTTGTTATAATATTTAGATGAAGCTTTTAAATCTACTTTCAAGATCCTAAATAAAGCAAAATATTAAAAAGAAATAGATTTCTGTCATGGCAGGACCTAGAGGTATGACTAGACTGCATTAGAGTTCTAACAATTAGTAAAAGTAGATTTAATAATGAATGATACAAGGTGTTTTTAATCAATGTGCTCTAATACCTTTACATAATGAGAGACCTTGATTAAAGGCTTTTGTCAAGAAGTTGGTGTGCATCTAGGAGAGGTTTTCAAATACATTTGAGTACCCAGTTTTGTTTGAAAAATCATCATTCTCATAGCAGTTGCTGGGGAGATGCGCCTCAGGGTATTTAGATTTTACCTATATGTTTTCCAGCATACTGGAGGTGGAAGAGAGAGACTGTAGTTGGTAGACTTTGAACAGTGATGGATGAACTTCAAGAAATGCAGGGAATGGTACGCAACACAAAAAAGGATTCAGATCAGAAGTTCCAGCCTTGTGGCGCTATGCATTAATGTTTTCAAATCTGGTTAATTAAATACAGAACATGGTCTGGACTTGATGTCCTTTGCTGCTTAGACTGTGGTAGTGTCTTTCATACCTAACAAAAACTATGCTTCTGCAAAATGGAGAGACTTGTTTTCACTTCTAAAAGCTTTTAGGGATTCCTGCAACTCTTGTTTATATAGGTTTATTCTGTGGTTTATTCACCCTCAGAGATCTGGATGACATGGACTCTGGAGATCTGTAAAAGGTAATTGAGCAAAGAAGGTCTGCTGCTTTCAGTACAGTGCCTTGCATCTTCACTCAGAAATTTTACAGATTTCCAAAACTAAAGTAGATGAAAACTACTGATTTGAATACCATGCACTCATTTAGGCTGGGTTACTGAGTATGAAATTACATACAATATTTCCTGTGTAGAGAATAATGAATAAAGCATTAAAAAGGCTGTTCACTGCATGCTTCTCTGCAGGCAAAATCACAGAATGGTTTGGGTTGGAAGGGACCTTAAAACCCAACCAGTTCCACCCCCTGCCATGGACCGGATACTTTCCACTATACCAGGTTGTTCCAAGCCCCATCCAACCTGGCTTTGGACATTTTCAGGGATGGGACAGCCACAGCATCTCTGGGCAACCTGTGCCAGGGCCTCACCACCATCACAGGGAAGAATTTCTTCCTAAAACCGAATGTCTCCTATTCTAGTTTAAAGCTGTTTCCCCTTGCCCTGTCACTAACTGCCCCTGTAAAAGTCAGTCACTCTCTTTTTTTTATAAGTCCCCAGTAAGTACTGCCAGAATGATCCAGATGATCCAGTTCCAGCAGTAACACATAAGAATTAAACCCTGAGGATATAGTTTACTGTCCTAAAGCAGTCACAGCAACCCTTTCATACTCACTGTCTTGTGTAGTTCTGCTGGGAAAAGTCATTTTATGATAGGAACCTCCTTGTCATGAGTATTCCTCATAAGGTTCCTAAACTTTCCTAGAAGTTTGTGTTTTTTCCCTCTTTTCCTTTTTCTAAGGCCAGAAATTACACGATCCTACCTTGCCGTGCTCCTCAGTTGCCATCTGTTTCCATCCCTTGTGTTTTGTGCTCTTTAAGTGCTTGAGGCTGTTACAAGTCTGTTCTTTGAAACTCAGGTCACGCTGTCACCTACAGAAGGAGTTATGTCATTGTGATCTGGTCAGAATGGTCTTTGAAGGGTCATTTTTAGTAGTTCAGGAGATGGCTGATAACAGCGCATTAGCATTTCACACAAGGATTGTGTTGAGACCTTTCCTGCAAAACCAGCACTGACATAATGGTTGTTTACAGCCTTATTCTTATGCCATTTGGTCTCTAAATTCCCTACAAAAAGTCTGTTTTTTTCATATTTTTATCAAGTTCTGATCCCAAGCTGAAGGAAGATGAGTGGGTGGAAGCAAAACATGTTCAGAGCTGTGACATCTGGAATTGTTGGTTGGGCATATACTGCGCTTGATCCTGACTATTATTTGTATACTCCAAGCTCTCAATTGCCAGGATTAATAGCAGGGTGAAGTAACTCAGATAAAGAAAACACCTGGATAATGTAAGACACACATAATTTATGCTGTGAAAACAACTTTTGCTTGTCTGATTCTGAATGAATAGTAAATACACTGTGCAGTGGAACAGAGTGAGTTGTCTTCAAATACTCCTGAGCAACCTTGCTGTGAGCAGTGTGGTCTGTCTTAAGTGCTCTGAAGCCAGGAGAACTGGGGAAGCACCAGAACCAGTAAATCCACACAAAAGCATCTTTTTCACTTCTGAGAAGAGGTGGAATGGCTTGGTTCTTACCCCACTGGGTTTAAGAGATCACAGACTTGAGTTGTGGCAAACAGGAAAACTGTGCTTTAGGTGAGTCCTGTGAACAGAAGAGGTACTTTTAGAAGAGCAGGTGGGATTTGTTGTTGGCTGTAGGCATGGGGAATCAAGCAGAAATCATTCCTAATTAATTTTTGCCAGCATCAGCAGTTGTGACTAAAGATAATAAAACGAAGTATTGTTTTTGTTGCTTACAAGTTTGTGTGCTTTGGAAAGTATTACGGGTTTTGCCTCCAGTGTATAGTTTTGCTGGTCAGTTTTGTTGGTTGCTGGAATAGCACACAAAGCAGAATAATTATGACTATGGGTACAATTCTCAGTCAGCTGTACTTCCAAATGATCATTAAACTTTTTGAAGGCCCTCAGTTGAATCTGCTTTTTTTTTTTTAATTCTGTGAAAAATACTTCAAATTTTACCCATTATTTAGGAAGAAATTTGCCAGCAGGCGCAAACACCTGCATACAAAATAAATATATAACGTTAGTCTCTGAATATTTCATGCTTCTGGGGGTTTTGGTACTGGTTTTGTTTTTAATTTAGCGGATGTGTGTGCCTAACAGAAAAGTTTGAGCATTTGCGAGCTTCTCCAAATCAAATCCACTGAAAAAAATTCTGTGAAAGGTCAAGAAAAGAGTTTTAAATCCTACCCAGCAAGTTGTGCTGCTTAGTCTAAGACAATAAAGAGTGTCCTAGATTCTGTGCAAAGGGCAGTCAGCAGTATGATTAACCCAGACACTCATGACTTGGTTTGTCAGAAGCATTTAGTGAGGATCTTGCACTTCATGGTTCAAACTGCCATGTGTGTATGTCTGAGACTGAAATAATTTTCATAATTTAAATGTACTATATATTTATTTTCCTAAATAATTGTACTGATAGCATGTTTAAATTTGCAGTAGTAATAAAAAAAGAATATGTGTTTTGATATGCTTTTTTGATGATGAGTTGTGTTAAAAGTCTGTTCCACTCTTAAAGTATTGATTATTAGTCCTGTGTGTGCTTAGTTGTAGACCAAATAATTTAGCCATTTACTGTCAAAGGATTAGATAACAGGAGAGCTGGATTTTATTCTGAACTTTGTCAGAGTCATTGCCAGAAACTGGGAAGTGAGTCTTAAACAAAAAAAGAGAGTTTTTTCCAAACAGTAAGTTCAAATAAGTTATTAGTGTTCAGTTCTTTTATTTAAATAGATTTTGATTTCTTACTTGACTCATTTTTTAATTTATTTTGCATAACTAATGAATTATCTAACATGAGGAACTTGGCCATGTTTCACTCTTCTGTCTGTGCCCGAATTAAAGACATAACATATGAAATTCCTTTCCCTAGCAATTTCAAACAGTTGTCCAGTGAAACTGAATACATGACAATTAATGGGACAACAATGAAAAATCTTGAAATTTTGCAGAATCAGGTAAGGACAAATGTAATTTTTTTTAATAAATGCTGCCTTCCCAATGAAGTTTGTTAAATTGCTTTGCAAATTTCACCCGTAAAGCTTAAATGTTCTAAGTGGGATCAGACTGAAGGTAGATCACATTTTCAGAGGCATAAATCAAAGTTCATCTGTACTGGCTTTTAGTGTGAGTTAGGAACCTTATTGTACTTGGACTAGCAAAGAACTTTACTTGAGCAACTTAAGTTCTTGAGCAAGAGCTGCAGTCGAGGGATATATCTGTAGTAAGGTCTGTTCTTTTGCTCCTGCTGAGAGCTTCATGCGCAGAACTTAACTTCACTTGCTTAATTTATTCTAGTCAATTACTAAAAAGGTTTCTGGCTAAAGGAAAAACATACTTAAATATCTTATGACTCTTGGAGGTACTTTATGTAATGCATTGTTGGGGGGTGAGATTGGTAAATGAACATGTAGTTAGCATATCTTAAAGCCTAAACAAAATGTTCTATGTAACATGGTGGAGATCCTTCCACTACAACACTGACTGCTCAGCTAAAAATAATGAAGCTGGTTTTATTATTTTAGACCGACATGAAAACTAAAGGAAGTCTACTCTGGGTCTTGAATCATACGAAAACTTCCTTTGGACGTCGAAGACTGAAGAAATGGGTGACCCAGCCTCTCATGAAATCCAGGTGAGATAGTTCTTTATCCTGGGCTAAATCTGTGTTTTATAGTGGTGATGTTGAATGTATTTGTTTTTCCTGAAGGCCTGAGATCGACAGGAGAGTTTATACAGGAAATTATACGATAGAAGATGTGGATGTTATAAATCAGTTTGAAAGCCTTAAACTGCTTTGTTTGGGCACATATAAATAGTAGTGGGTTTGGACCAGGTTAGAAATTCCTTTGCAGAACTCAGATTTGGTACCATTTAATTCAGTATCCTTCTTGATAATGAACGAGGATGACCGAGTATTGGAGGTTGTTTTATTCCCAGACTTACCAATAAATGATGCATGTCTTCCTTGCTTCACATGTATTTACATCCTTAATATGTTTAATTTCTTCTAAAGTAGTTGTGGATGTTTTTGTTATCCCTGTATACAATGTATGCATGGGAAAATATTCCTTTTTACTAATTATGAAATGTGATGATTATTTGGTCACTCCTGTATTTTGACTTATCATTTATTTATCAGTGCTTTAGAAATGTTTTATTTTGTGACAGTGTCATGCAAGTTTTCATTTGCCTCAGTTTTGAAAGGGACTCCATCATTTCTGGTTTCTCTTTGCAGACTTTATAGGAGTATTGTACCTGAATGTGTAGTAACTGACAGTATTGACTCCTTGGAATGTTTTTTCCCTACATTTTAAGGTTTTGGATCTGTTTTTTTAAATGTGCCTTTCCTCAGCATTGTCCATGTAGAATTTACTTAATTGTAAATAACTTCTTTGTTCCCTTTTGGGTTGCTTATCTAAAATATTTTCCCCCTCTGTTTTACTTTTGTAAATATATTAAACAGTTTTAATGTTTATTATTTTTCACCAATTTTAAATGGTGAGGTAATTCAGTTGTTGCTGAGTAATTGCTGTTGTTAGTAATTTACAAATGTTTCTTCAGAAGGATTTTTTTTTCTTGACCAAATTTTGTATGTGAAAGGACTGTACTTCTGAAGCATCACTGCTTAATTTTCTTATTAGCCTTTTGTAATAAGTTAATTTCAGTATGCCTTTCTTTTTTCTAATTCTTCTTTCATATCTCGTACCCACTTCCAAAAGGCTTTTGATGTTAACTATCGTAAAAAGTGCTGGGCTTCATGGAAGTTAATTAGGGCCTTGTGTTCACCTTAAAAGCATGTAGGCAGAATTTCAGACCCGCTTTGTGGAAATAAATGGAAATAAATTAGTTTATTTCTCTTCCTGCCCTTATGACCTTGTGGGATTTGTGGAGTTGTCAGCGGAGGGAGCCAGAGCTCTGAGGATGGAGAGCTGGGCAGGACCTGCCTCCAGCCATTTTGCCCCCAGATCATCCCCTGTGTGATGCAGTAGGTGAAATACCATTCCAGAGTAAAACAAAGTCCTTTTTCTGGGTACAGCAGGTAGGAAACTGCTTGCCTCTGGACTCCATGTGTTCTTTTTTAACCAGTATATTTAGTTTAAATATAAATTCTCCCTTGCCTCAGTGCAGAACCAGTTTAAAAGTTTGTAATTTTGTTTTCTTGTCTTATTCCTTTTCTCTTTCCTGCTTCTAGAGAGTGATGCTTGACATTTTTCAGGCTTCTGTGGCTGGAGATGACAGTACTCCTCAGCTGAAGTTAGAAAAGCTCCTTTGCTGTGTGTATATCTCCCTTTTTGACTCTAAGTTGTAATTTCATGTACTTAGTGCATCAGACATCCGGTAATATTGTTCCCAGTAATGCACACAAATGCACTTAGAGAACATTCTGTAATTGTAATTCACCTGAGCCTCCTGGAGAGACATTTTCAGAGGAAGTCAGGTTTCTGTACTGCATCTTTCCCAGTCCGTGGGTAGGTATATCAAAAAGTGAGAGGGTGTAATTACTGCTTTACGCCTTAGAGTTGAAAATCACTTGGAATGATGACTAAACTTCCTGTGGAGAAGCCATACCTTAAGATGAATAAAGGTAAAATGTGTACAGACAGCTCATTCGGGCAAACTTAAAGATACCCTTCAGATGATTGGTGATGTAGTACATGTAGAGACAAGATTTGTACGTTTGTTAATAAAAGAAAAGTCAAAAAAAGGCTTAACCAGGAAAGGTGTAATGTCTCCACTTACTCACCTGGCTATACAAAGATGACGAGGCAAGAGTGGATCAGTCATTGATGACTGAGCTTTTTAGAAGCAATAAGAAAAGTAGTTTTTTGCAGAAGTTACATATTTGTGGATTACAAAAACCTTATCTTACCTCTGAAATTCAAGTTCCATCCAGTGCCTTCCTTGCCTGACTTTGTTAGGGGAGTGGAAAGAAAAGGAAATGGAAGGCTTGGAACATTTCTGAGTGAATGAAATACGCAGTTTCCCAGTCAGGCAGTGGAGTTTCAGCAGGGTAAGGAGTAGATCTGTGTATTATCACACTCAGCAGCCAGAGGGCTCAGGACTGGCCTCAGAATACAGTATTATAGCACAGTGTGACCTTTGTGTCTTTCTCTATGTGCAATATTTACAAATAGTTTATTTCCTAATGCAGAATAAATCTCAGAACCCTTGAGGTGGATATGAAAGTTGCTGTTTTTTCAATGACTACAGGAGGAGGAGAAAGAAAAGCTTCACATAGGCCTGGCTCTGGTTTGCACCTCTTGTTTTATTGTGTGTCACAGGAATGTTGTCCTGTGGTGGTGGTACAGAGGAAAGGGCGAGAAAGGTGTTGCCCTGCATTTGAACAATCTGAGAGATCATCTCTGCAAAATGTGTCTTTCCTTGTCTCTGTTACATCCTTGGCTCCACCTCCCACCCTCATCTTTGCAGTTCCCTTCCCTTAGGTGTTGTGACTGTCTCCAAGCCACAGCAGTGCTGCCTGCCCATCTTCAGTCCAAAGAGAACAGACAAATAAGTACTGCATCCTGGGTATTAATCTGTGTCTACGCGTTGCTCAGCTGCTGTTTCTTGCACAATTTGTAGAAAATCTGCTTTCTTGAGATCAAACACCATCCTTTGCCTTGTCAGAGTTGGCTGGAGTTGAATAAAGTCTTCAAAATTGATGTTTAAATCTAAAGGAAGGAAAAAAAATGGCATGCATTCAGAGAGTTGCTGAAAATGTTTCAGCCTTTGCTTTGTGGTTTACAAACCCCAAAATGTTAATTACCCTTCAAAAACTGGATTTCCATTTTTTCTCCCCTGTTGTTCTAGTATACTTTGTCCCCCATTTCCTCCAGTTGAGATTATGCTTTTATTGAGGTGAATTCAAAGGGTGGTAGGATGGTATTGATAATTACCATTAGTCTGAATATGCTCTGTCTGCAAGAGCAGAAAATGACTGTAAATTTAGGAAATTCAGAACTTTTGACAGTTCCTTATGAACTATTAAAGAAGAGGAAGAGTGTAACTTGGTATTACTAATGCAACTTGACTTTTATTTGGAGGATATGTGCTGTAGAACGAAGTAGAAGAGAGTCTCTTTATAGTGATGTTGGCAATGACGTCTTTTCTAATATAAAATATTATCTTGTTCTAAATCCTCTCACTTTGAATGCAATGAGTGCTCTTTTATTTATACTTCTATACATGAAGTACAATCCTTAAGGAAAGTCTTTCAAGCTTGACTTTGGTTTTGTTCCCGTAATTAAAATGTTGGGGCAGTAAACAAACTTCCAAAAGGTCCTTGAAGAAACCAGTTTAATTCAGAGTTAAACTGAAGTTAAACTATCATCATCCAGAGCAGGATTAGAATATACTTCTTGTTTTGTAGCAGTGATTTATGAATAAAATCCACCAATCCTACAGCAGGGCTAAATTTTCCTCCTAAAAATAATGATTTTATAGCATCAGTGCCAGTATAAAATGGACAAATGCAGCTTACAACATATGCCTGAGATCTCAAAATTGCTGTAGGAAAGAAAAAGATTGCAGCATCATCACATGTGTTCATTCATTTTTGCTAGCTGTGTTTTGGTCCCATTGAATGCTGTGTCTAATTCCTTATCAATGGAGCAATCAGGCCTTCATTCACTGTGGCTAAAGTGGCCAACCGTTCCCTTTTTAGGCACAAATAGCTGAAAAACAGTGTGTGTGAACATAAACAAAAGTGTTTGATTGCCATTTGCATATCTTGGACGTTCTTTTAACAGATGTGAAGATAAAGTTTAGAGTACTTGTATATTGCTGTTACCTATGAGATCCATTCAGGAATATTGTCCTGCACATTTATTTATGGGAATGCTGGACCTCTCTGGAGAGGCTTGAGACATTAGGAGTTTGGAGAGTAAAAAGTGAAAAACAAGTGAGCAGATCCAGAAGGATGTTAATTTTTTTATGTTTCACTTAAATGTCACTCCAGTACATGTGATATAGTTACCCTTGTTTGTACTTTTTTCATTGGTGCCCATGCATGAAATTTCAGTGGTCACAGCAAAATTTAACAAATCTGGATTCATCCTGTGAAGTTAGACAGTTTCTAACTTAGACACTTGGCTAAAAAAGGCTCGAGGGGAGGGGAGCACCCAAGATCTGTAGATGCAACAACGGAAGTCAGAGATCTGCAAAAGTTAATGAAGTTGTATTAGTAAATTACACACTTGGCAGGGAAATCATGTGTTAGTCCCTCATCTCCTGTTGTAAGCACAGGGCAGTGGGGTTTGAACAGAGTGGGGGTCAGGTGGAAGGGAAGAGAGAGAGGGAAATTGGATTAAAGAGGACAAGAGAGAGAGGGAGAAAGAGAGGTCACCAGTCCTGGCTCCAGCATAGTTGCAGCTGGTGAGGTGTGCAGCGTCCTGGGGTGCCCAGGCTTTGAGGGGGCACCTTTTTACGGGTAAGTTTTCCTGTCCTGGAGATCAGTTTCTTGCTTTCTATACAAATTAGTTCTTGTATGCAGTCTGTTCCAGAGCTTTCTGGAGATAGGTCAGAGGCTTTGGGGGCATTTGGTGATCTTGATCCCTCCGTATAGTCTGTGCCCACATCCTGGCATCATTCCTGTACCTGTGCTCTGTTGTCCTTCTCTCCAACAGACAAAACAAGGACATTTGTCCTGGAAAAGTGCTGTCCTGCCTCCAGATGGCCCCTTCTCCAGCCACAACAGTCCCTGGCTGGCATTGTCAATGTCCCTGGGTGGCTCTGGAGCCATCCGGCTGTCAGTGTTTGACACACACACTTAATCCCGCTGACCTTCCAGCTTCTGCAGTGAGCCAGTTTTTCATCTACCTGTTCTTTAAAAAGACATACACCAGCTGATAGATTGCACTGTGGTAATTCTACCACGGCCTTGGGTTTGGATGGCATTAGTTGCTTGTTCTGAAAGGGAGTGGTCTGAAGCATAAAACGCTTTGTACAGTTTTAACGTGGTCTTTAACTTAATCAACTCACCCAAAGTCTTCATTCATGAACCATGTTCTGAAGGAAGGTCAGAAAAAAAGCATAATGTGTGAGTGAGTAACTTAAATAATGTATTTTCATTCTTTAAAGTGCTGTAGTTAGAAGGCTGCTAGGCTTTGATTTAGATAATATGGTTTATGTAAAGTAGGGTTCATTGTTTCATACCCTTCATTATGTTTTTTAAGGGTTGAATTCCTGTGACTGACAGTTCTACATATCGCTTTGATCTCTAAACAGATTTCATAGAATTAATTTCATTTGTACACACTGTACTTGAGCTATGTCCTTAGCACAGTGAATGGACTCATACTGTGTGCATTTATTGTAAGTTAATAGACTTCTGATAAGTTTGTATTTATTTACCTTGTATAAAAATAAAACGTTATATGAGTGAAAATGTTCTTTTGTTCTTGTATAGCAGCTACATTATCAGTTTCACTCTGCCTCAAATGTAATGATATATTATCACATATAAAAATGTCAGATTTGCTTTGCTGTAGCAGAGATCGGCAGATCTGTTACCACTCCAGCAACCAGCAATCCTATTTAGACTGCTCAGATGTTAATTCAGCTCAGTGCTTTTGGATTTGCAGCCTTCTGCTTTGTCAAAATAATTTTTAATTTGGGATTCAAATATCTCTGTATATTCTAATTTTCTGTATTGTTCACATATTTAGCAGCAGAATAACATAGGGGAGTATCTTGTTATTTCATTTCAAGTAGTTCTTTTAAATTACTAGAATAAAAATTCTGCAGTTAGATTTTGTTCTGTTTAAATACACTGCAAAGTGATGTTAGTATTGTATTAATGATGCTATTCTTAGATGGGGAGTACAGCAGAAGTAAGTGTATTGATTTTAGTCAACTAAATTATGTTCCATTATTTCACTGAAGATTGTTTGGAAAATTGGATAAAGCTCAGATTGCTGACATGCTTTATACAGATGAGAAAGAACAGGCTAATACTGCACCTAAATAGAGCCTGAAGTAGTAGCCAGTTTGGCTGGCTGCTGAGTTTCTTTGTATAGTGTTAGATTTAGATTTTCTGCAGGTGAAATTCTTTTCCAGATCATGCAGAGATTAGAAACCCCAGACTGCTGAATGACTCTACAATGCAGAACAAATTTCTTTTGAGATGGTTTAGGAGCTGCTCAGTGCAGTATGTATATACTGGATCTCAACAAAATGTTCATTAATTTAAGTATATGTGTTTAAAGTTTAAATCATACTTTGAAATTCATCATCTGTTTTTATCATCTCAACCCAGTCCCCCCTTCCTCGTGGACATCATAATTCACACAATTTTTTGCTGTACTTCCTGTTTGAAATAGGAATCCCGCTACGGTTTTTTACTGGCGGGAAAAAAATGGGTCATTTGCTACTGAATGCCATTTTCCTGACCCTTTCTTGTTTGTAGGATTAAAGCAGAAAAACTGTATGGATGCTTAGTTTTAGATTACTGGAGCTCCAGTAACACAGCCATATGTGAGGATGATTAAAGTGCAGATTAAGCTTTGTAGGGAGAAGTTTTTCAAATATCTGCATCTATTTTACATACTACTGCAAGTTTTTAGTTGACCACATAGATAGAATAGAGCTGTTTAAATTAAGTGACAGAATTTTGCTGCTTACAGTGCTTTTTATAATAAAAAATATTTGTTATTATCTTCTTTAAGGTACATATGTTTATAATTTAACAGTTCAGTACTCCTTCATGCAGAGGAGTCTTCCATGGTCTCAAGCACAGCAAACTTAAAATAATTTTACATGAAAATGTAACTGTGGCTGGTGACACTGATCTTTTAGGGTATCAGTGTAACTGTTTGCTGGCTTTAGAGCTGTGCAATCAGGATGTTTTATTACTCTGTCACTGATATTGACACTTCTCCATTCCCTTTCTGTTATCCAGCCGTTGCTGAGAGTGTCTCACTAATTGATGCAAAAGGCTTAGATCTCTGCTGCTTGGAATGTCCTGTGTCGTGCCAAGAGCCCGATGTTTGGTTGGTTGCTTGCATAACTGTGACTCTGTCAGCACCACACCAGATCTGTGATTGTGGCTCTGGGATCAGATTTAAGGCTTGGCTCTGTCCTGTGCTGCTGCTGCTGCTTCCAGGTCTCCTGGCTTCCCTGAGGAACAGGAGAAATGTTTTGACTGTGTGCGTTTGGCACTGCTGGAGGAGTGGAGCAGGTGTTCTTGTGACCTGCAGCAGGGCTGCCAGGCACAGCCTGTGAGGTCTGACAGGGGGTTGGGGGAAAAGTGGTGGAGTCTTTTTGGTGATCTGATGCTATCAGGGAGTCTGCTGTGCAGTTTAGAGATAACTGAGTTCCCAAGTTGTCCGGGGTCCAGGCAGCAGAGGCTGTCCCCAGTTCACACAGGGGCACTGGAAGGTCCCTCTACCTGTGGTCCAGGTGGGACAGTGCAAATCCTGGTGTTGTACAGCAGAGCTGCTCTGGGGATGAAGGTGTGTCATTTGTGGCAGAGGAGGGGATGGTTTGACTGCTGTGGTATAAAGCAGTGTGTCACTGGAAGAATCCCAGCGCTCGAGTGCTGTTACATTTATGTTTGTCTGGGTGCACACTCATTCCTGATATTCTCCCTTTCACACGCAGTGCAATAAAATTTCAAGAACTCTTAGATTTAGCTGTCTTCAGGGCCAGAGGCCTCTGACTGCCAGGCTGTTGTAATGTCTGCAGCCTGTGGGGATGCCTGATTTCACTGATTTCCTTATGGGCAGCATTTGGTAGCAGTGGAAAGTGGCACAGCAGTTCTGCAATAGAAGCCATGGCCAAGAGAGGCAATCTACCCAAAATCTTACATTTTGATTGCATCCTTACTTCCCATTCCTCAGAGCATCTCACTGGTCCAGGAGAACAGGTGTGACAGGGTTTTGGACACACTTGGCTGGTGTATGAAGTGTTGGTATCAAAAGACTGATTTCTCTGTAAACTGCAGGGCAGGGATGAACATACATGTTTTGGATACACCCATTTACCCCTACTCTCAGTCTTTTCCTGGAAAGCAGCAATAAGGCAACTGAGTTGCACAAAAAGAAGAAATGGAGTTTACCTTATCTCTGCATTCTTCAGCCAGTCCTTGCATATGTTGGAAATAGATGTAGATTTGGGGTGAAACTTGACCGTAGTTTTCCACTTTTACAGCTCTTTTCTTACAGTGGCTTTAAGAATATGATTGAAAGGAAGGTGTGAAGAACCACAGAATTATTTCTTCACATAAAAAAAATGTTTTCTCATTAATTGACTTCAGTCCTGAAATACAGAGATTAACGTTACAAGTTTTAACATAAAAAAAGAAAAAGTAAAAAGCCCAGCATGATTTGATCCATATAATTACCAATCAGTGGTCTGGATCAAATGTAGAGGGGTAAAATGGGAAGTAGTATGTACAACCTGTTGGAATAAAGTATGCTGTGTAGAGTTCAAATGTAAACTCTGTCTGCCCATCCTCCAGGTATTTGTCTGTAAATTTAAGGTTGGATATTCAGGATTCAGTGTTACTCATATTATTTACCACCAAAAGTACATGTAGAATTGGGCACTGAGGTGTATATTTGACTATTTTGAGCACAAAGAGAGGATCTTACTTGCATTTTTAATAAAATCCCAAAATCCTCTGCATTCCTTAATTCTTCTACCTACCCTCTCATGAGGATGTGACATTAGTGAAAGGTTAAAAAACCTCTAAAATAAACTGAAGGAAGAGCTTTACTAGATGTATACCTTCTACTAGAGAAACACAAGTGTTAATTATTGTCTTACTCTTTTACAGTGAAATAAATGCCCGGCTTGATGCTGTGTCTGAAATTCTGCTGTCAGAATCCAGCGTGTTTGGTCAGATTCAAAATCTTCTTTGTAAGCTACCAGATTTAGAGAGAGGCCTCTGCAGTGTTTTTCACAAAAAGGTATAACCATAATTACAATGGGTTATTATTTTCTAAGCAGCATCATTCTGTCCTAGAATACTTCCTTTGGGTTTGCATGTTTATTTAAAAATGTTTTCTTCTTAGCAAAACTGAGGCTGACATAATAAAGGGATGCAAGTTTTTAAAAATTAGATTTGGCAGAATCTTACTTTGTTATCAATGATGTGCTGATAGAAGTATGAGTAGGCTTCTAGAATACATACAGTGGATTGCGAATGCTGAGAAGAAAACCATCTGTGGTACTTGTGATTCAGTGTCGGGATTCAGTGAGATGGGATGGTGCAATAGGCCCTTGTGCCATAAATTGTTATTTCCCTTTAAAACAAAGCATTGCATCTGTATGCTTATCTAAAATCACACTTGCAAGTGAAACCACTTGGCTTTAGTTAGCTGTTTTCAAATTAATGGTAATCTGTTTATAAATTCTTAGTTTGGATCTCACTTCCACGTGGTAATAAGAATCACTTGTAATGAGACACTGACAATTCCGAAGCAGATTAATGTGCTAATAGCACCTGTGCAGTACTTTATGTTCTTTTATTTCACTGTTCTATTTTAGAGGTTTTGTCAGTTTGTTTTAGATAAAGGAATAGGTGGGTAGAACAAGAGCCAGGCTGTAATTTTTTTGGATGGTACAGCACAAAGTTTTCCTCTCTCTGAAAATCTGAAACCCATTTTTTTTAAAGCCCTGTTGTGTTGCAGTGTTTGGCACATGGAAAAGCTTGTGTATTTCAAGGAATTGATATAGAGGTCCAGCCATAAGGAAGGTTGTGAAAAGAGGGAGTGTACACCAATTTACCTGTCCTCTAAAAT
Source organism: Oxyruncus cristatus (assembly GCA_013399855.1). Lineage (NCBI taxonomy): Eukaryota > Metazoa > Chordata > Aves > Passeriformes > Cotingidae > Oxyruncus > Oxyruncus cristatus. The sequence continues at coordinate 52,746 of VXAY01004086.1, forward strand.
GCACCATATTCACATGATAAAATTGTTTGGGGTTTTTTTTCCAGACAACTGCTCAGGTATTAGATAATTCACTTTTTAATGGTTAAACTCATTTCAGGTTTCATATATAATACTGTTTCTAGGGATATATCTGTATTTCACAATATCCTGGCAGTTCTCTACTGCTACCATGTGGAGTTTGTTTGGTTTGGTTTGTTTCTTTTGGGGTTTTTTTACTTTTTTTTGGGGGGGGAGGGTTGTATGTACTTGTTTCTTCAGATGTCCCTTCCTACTGTAGAACTGCTTACCTCTCTCAGCTTTAAAGCTGATGTTTAGGTATAGCCAGGACTTTCATGTGATTTTTGAAATGAGGTAACTATTTGTCTTAACAACAGCCACTGTTGTTGAAGATAGGTATCTAGCATGAAGATAGGTATTTAGTGAGTCAGATGTTGGAAAGAAGCTGCATCAGAATCCTTAAAAAGGGTAAATGAGGGGGGGAAAAGCTTCAAGCGCACACTTTTTATTTGATGAATTATCTTCCCTTGGTAAAAAGCTGGGTTGTCCTCCATTGCAGAGCACTGCAGTGAGGACCTGGAGCACTGAGTAATCCCTTTAGATCCTTAGGACTTTGAGGAGATGGCAGTGTCTGTGAGCGACAGGATCTCTTTGGAATAAAGAATCAAAAGCAAAGTCTGGGAAACTGGTTCTGTGGTCTAGACAGTGAATATGGAGCCTGAAGAAAGGTCCCTGCAAAGCACCATCGTTCAAGAACATTGAATAGCTGGTCTTCATGAATTTTTTGTGGATTTTTTCTCCCCAGTGAATGCTGCCATGTCAGTTCCCACTACAGGAGCCTTCCCAGTTCTGTTAATTCCAGATGTCCATCCTCCCACATGCTCAAGTGCCCTGCAATTTCTTTCCCATTAAGGGATCCAAACTCCCAGTGGAGCTCACTTATGGCTTAACTGAAGGAATGTGCTTGTTAATTCACTGTCAGGTGTAGGAAAAATAGGTGAATGTGACAAGTGTTTCATCCTCCGGGCCCTTTAGACTTCAGTGACATTAGTATTTGAAGAGCTGTGTTTTACAAGGAGACTCCAGAGTGTACAGAGATGGCTGGGTTGTCTTAGTCTTTCTAGACATTTTTTGGAATATTTTTTTACATTCAGATCAGTTACTGGAGAGCTTTTATTGTGGAATGCACTTTGTGCAGTGTCCTTTAGAGAAAACAGAAAACAATTAAGGCAAGACAGCCTGTAAGGCAAGGCATCCTTATGGGAACTCATCTGGAAAATAAGATCATTGTCTGTTTTGCTGGTCTGACTAATTTTTTTTTTAAATCAGTCTTATCTGGTACCATAATTCAACCTGGCAGTTGTTAGCCTGGCCCTTCACAAATTCCCATTATCCCACCCCACCAAGACCTATTGCTGATCTACCCCAGGTATAAACAGTCTGGCATTAGGACAGTATTTTTGTTGTGGGAATTAGGTAGTACCTTGGAGGTCACAATTCCAGCTGTAAGTTTGCTGCAGCCTGAAGAAGGACTACGGGAATGGTTGAGGAGACGAGCAGTATTGCTGTTGCTATGGAGAGAGGAGTTACTTTCCAAGGGCTGGTGGTTCTCAGTTGGTGCAGCTCCAGCACTTGACACTCACCAGGCAGAGTGGCCTCTGTGCTCTCTGTGCAGACACAAGGGTGACTGGAGAGGAGACATTTGAAGACTTGTTGGTAGCACTCAGAAGTTGACTTCAAAAGAAAACTGAGAGACAGAGACTTTTCAAGAGCTTTGTCTGTATAGTTCTGGAGCTGATGCAGAATTAGGTCCTGCTGAGATGGTGTTTTCCATACTCAGTTCAGCTGTGCCCTCCAGAGCCTGAAGAGAACCACCAAAATTTACATCACATGCATTTCCTTCTGTGATCAGTGGGAAATATGAATGGCAGGACCTCTCTTTTTATCTCAGTTGAGTGATGAGTGTTCAGCCCTGCCCTGGAGGTGCAGAATGGCAAAGGAGGGTCAGTGGACAATATTTGAACAGGGTTTAAAACTAATACAGAGTAAACAAGCCATTAGTACTTTTAAAAATGTGTCCTACTAACCTGATGTTTCTTCCTGATATTATGCAGTGTGTTTCAGAAAGTAAATATTTATACAGGCTCAATCCATAAATGTTTATCTTATTTGTACCCTTTGCTCAATAAACATTACTTTTTGACTAAAGCACAGTCACCAAAGTGGACAGAAATCATCATAACAACTGGTCATTAAATTTACAGAACAGATAAAAGTGAAGCAGTTTCACTGAAGGAGTGCGATCAGTGATCAAACCTTACCACCACATGTGGTGAAATGTCATTTCAGTTTGTTCTTCTTCTAACTTCAGCCACGGGCTGAAGTTCCTTCAGAGGGACTTCATTCCTCATTTAGTGTTCCTTACAAGCTGCTGCAGTTGGGAAAACCGTTCAGTTCTGAATGAGTCACCAAAGCTTTGCTGCCCCTTCAGGCACCTGTGCAGAGTAAAGCAGGCAGGTGCTACAAGGGGGGGATTTTCTGCTTGGCTGCCCACAGCCTCCTCAGGGCCAAAACTTTGCCTTCCAGTTTTTCAGTGAGTGTTTCCCTATTTCACTGGCATAGTCAGACTCCTCAGAGGACAAGGGTGTTGCTTAGCTGGGTGCCAAGAGTTAAAATCTTTCACATTAGCTTGTCCAGCAGAATGATGCTGAAAACCTTCTCAGAAAGGTACGTTTTCTTTTTCATTGAAGAGGGAGTGATTTTCAGAGGATTCAGAGGAAAATGTTGTGTTTTCTTTTCTTTTATTAAACAAATACCTGTTATATATGTCCAAGAAATTAGTTACTATTTGTATAGAATGCTTTAAATCAATTCTCCCCATAGCATCATCTCTTGTACACATTGGCTAACACATACCTTGTATTTTTTGCTTTATTTTCTTCTGTAATAATAGCATGCACATCTTGCATATACTGCACTTCTAAAGAATCTGCATCAGAGATATTTTTAGGTTTGCAATACTAAATGTGATTTGAGCAAATTTTTCCACCTTAAGCTGATTAATATAAAGTCATAACAAGGGGAGTTAAAAACCTTATAATTAAATACCTCATTTTTCCCAAACAAAAGTTATGTTCTCTATACTAATAAAAGTGTCTATTGCAGCTTGAAAGAAAGGATAAATGTGTGCTGCATCAACTCCCACATATATTTTTTTTTTATTTGAATTGCTTTTAACTTGCAGTGAGTGGTCAGTGGCTGTCAGCCCTGCATGTCTGTTGGAAACATTTTCACTAATGCAAACAGGGCAGAAGTGCTGTCGGTGTTGTCGAGAGGATGTTGGATCTCTGTGAGCTCTCCTGCATCCTCAGAGGCAACCAGGCCATTTTTGGTCAAGTCCTGGTTGAAACTATTGTTTGGCATCCCTGTCAACTCTGAAGTTATTTTTCTAGTGCCAGAGAAGCTGTAGCTATTGTTGGTGGCATCTCAAAACTACACTTCAAAAATAGCATTGAATAAGCTTGTGAGAATCTTCTGTGAATGCCAGACTGTTAATCCTGCTTTATGTAAACCATTTTTACTGTATTTTAAAAGCTTTTAATTTGTAACACAGTTGTATGCTTTTGTAAGGTTGCTTGGGACTTAAATGGAATCAGTCCTACTGTAATGGAACCCAGCTTTTCGGAGTTGTTTTTATGTATCTGTTCCAAGTTTTCTGTTTGCTCACTAAATCGTTTCTGCGGTGGAGACATTAAATTTTAGATGCAAAGTCCTGCAGTCCCCTGGAACTAGGGGAAACAGGAATATTCTGAATAAGCACAAAAGGGGTATACCCACTCTTTCTTGGGAATGCTCTGTTTAGCAAGTTTGTTTACAGTAAAGCGGAATTTCCTTTCTCCAAAGGTGCTGTTGACCATAGTCATAGAATCAAACAGGTTTTAACTCAATAGGTCATTGTTAATGTGTGGGCCATCAGAGTTGCTGTGACAAACTTCAGCATGTTCATTAAGCATCTTTTGACATATCTCATGGTAACTCTAGGGGTTATTTCAGGTGGTGCTGATTTGAAATCCAGCTTTCTCCTCTTACTGAAGGCTCACATTCATCCGCCTCACCACCCTTACTGCCAAACTCCTTAGACAGGTGTTCTCATATATTCTCAAACACTTTTCCCTTTCCCACGCTCACATATATCATGTATTAATTAAGGCCCTCTTTAATTCCTTTTTTCTTAAAGAACAATTAATAAAACCCAACCAAATATACACCACCTATTCAACGGATTTATTTCTTACTGTCCATATTTTCTTATTCTTTTCTGGACAGTGGTCTCCCATGAATCAGCCTTTGCCTCCTTGAGTACATTTTGTAGTCAAGGGAAGTCTGGCAGAATCTTATCCCTTATCTGCATCAATGTTGATGATGATGATGCCATCAGTCATACTGTATTTGACTTTGAGTTCAAGCCTGAATTTATCATTTATTTATTCTTTCAGGCCTTTTCTCTGTGCTTTGACTTCAAATGCCATTGACAGATTTACTGCTTGATTATTTTGTTTTATTTTGTTGTCAGAGCTTTTGCAAGGTAAGAGAAGTAAGTCCCAGATTATCAGAAAGACGATGATAAGTTGCAGCAAGTGCAGAGGAAACGCAAACTTTTCATGAGGCTGAATAATGGATGGCTTATGAAGAAAGACTGAAAGACCATTTTTTTTTGTTAAATTGATGATTGAAGGAGAACAGAAGGCTTAGAGGTATTTGAATGGTATTAACGGCAAAGAAACAGTTGAGTTACTGTAATACAAACCCCTAAAACTAGAGATATTTGGATTAATTTAATAGAAGGGAAATTCAGGCTATCTGATAAAACTTACATGATGCTAGTTGTTGCTTTATGGATTAGTGGTAAGCACATAGTTTCTTGGAATATAAGAGCAGACAAAAAGTAAACTAACACAGAAAAATTGGAGCAGTTTCAGGGAAACCACCTGTAGCGTCTTTTCTATCCCTAACTCAGTGGTTCTGTAAAAGAGGTGAGCTTAGGTGTGCCAGAAACATTCGGAATGTAATCTCTGTGACCTTCCTTAATGTCGTGAAATACCATGGTTAAATTGCATTTTTGTTAATACTTGCTTCTGTGTTTGGGTACAGTCATTATTTGGGAGAAATAACTATAGAGTAATAGATGAGACAATTGTCCTTATTCTTGCGTATGGGTGTGGGAAGGAAAGAGAAAGAAAAATTTACTTCTGGGGAGAGACTGAAAGGATGATGAAATGGAAATGTAGATATGTAGAAATAGTGATTCACTGAAACCTACATGTTCTGTAATCAGTGTTGTATTGATCACCACCAAATCCTGACCAGTAATTGAATTCTAAACTTTTGGGGTAGGAGAGAAAAAAATTGTAGGAGGAGCAGGATGTGGCATACAAAGGGGATATATCCTACTGCCTTCCTTGATCCTCAGGTGAGGAAAGTAAACTGGTTTTTTCAGCGTTCTCAGTTGACTGATAGGAGAATTTCAGAAGACTAAAGGAGGAATGTTTCTACAGATCAGTAAAATACGAAAAAATAGCATAATTATTTATGGACAACTTTTTTCAAACCTTCTGAAATGGAAATGTGCTGGAGTGTCACTGAATTCAGCAAGGTTTGAGAGCATTAAGTATCCCACAGAGCCAGGTTTCCATTTGGTTTGTAGGTCTGGTGCAGCACAAATGCAAACTCAGTCCCGTACAGGCCATTTCAGAATCAGTGTTAACTGATTTGTAGGTGGGGCACAAGCACCTGGAGTATCTGGGGCTGCTGAGTGGGTGATTAGGAGAGTGGCAGGGGGGGAATTGATTCCTCAGGGTTGTTGACTGCGAAGTCCTTCTTGAGAATGAGTTAAAGGTAACAAACTAGGCTGACACTGAAGAGCATCTGGAATCCAACAGCGAAGTGCCTGAACCATGGCACAAGTTAATATTAGTGGTTTAAACAGGGACTGCTGGTTTTCTCTTTCTCTGAGTTTTATTCTTTCCCTTTCTTTTTCCAAGACTCTCCCTGTCTGTGTCCCACTGTCTTCTGAAACCTTCTCTTGCAAGAAGCACTGTGGGGTGCAGATAAGAAACATTCACAAACACGTGTGAACAAGCTGCGATGCTCCTAAAGTCACTCAACCTGCTCTTTTTATTTTGCATATTATTGCCCCTTTTTCTGCTTTTGTATGCACATCTCCCTCCAGCACCAGTAGCACTGGAGATCAGCTCTTGGCTCATTCCTAACGATGATTGTTGAGACAATTGGTATGCATAATTATGCTGAATTAACCTCATGAATGGGCCAAGATGGTGCAGCTATGTTACTGTCCGTACATGCTAATTGTATTTTGTCGCATTTTCAAAAAGCAAAAGAACATGTGGGATTTAATGAAAGTATAGTACATTGGAATGATTTAGTTGTTGCTTCCCTTCTCAGTGCTCAACCCAAGAGTTCTTCCTGATAGTCAGCACCCTGTCTCGCCTGCACTTGGAAATCCAAGCTCTTGTCCCGGTCCTGCATTCCCATGTGAGATCTCCGCTATTAAAAAATGCACTGTTGGAAGTCCCAGAGCTCCTCTCCCCAGTAAAACATTATTTAAAGATTCTTAATGAAGAAGCAGCCAAGTAAGTTGAGAAAATAGATGAATCTTCTGTGCCTCATAAGCTTTCTGACTAAATGTCTTCAGTTATGCAAATTATGCATCTTGTTTTAGTACACGTTAGTTTTAAATTTTTTATTTTGTATCTATGTACGGTGGGTTTTAGTTAAAGCAGAAGTTGTTGTTATCTATGGCTTTTCTTCTTTTTTTGAAGTTAAACTAGGTGAGCAAGCATTTTGCCTAGTGAGTGTTTGCCTCAGGCCAAATAATTTTTTGAAAGTTTTTCATCTATTTTGGGCAAAGTGTTTACAGCAAAATGTGTTTTGCATTAGAATAATTTGTTTTAACATCCCTTTTTGAAGGGAGACTTGGCCATTAGCAGCGTGGCTGCTCTGCTGTCGGGAATAAGCCTTCTACTATTTTTGTGACAATTCATTAAAGCTGTCTGCCTTTTTTGTCTTAATTGTGTCCTTTGTTGGTCCAAAAAAATAGAAGGTGGAGGAAGAAGATGGAATTAATATGCATTATGTTGGGGAGTGTCTTCAAATTGTTTGTACTGTTCCTTTGATGAAAGATGTGGTATATAGTTTAATACATAGTTATATTGGGGCAACACAGACTAAAAATTAACATCTACCTTATTCATAAAACATTTTTTTTCTTTTCCAAACTGAGATTTAAAATTAGATTTAAGAACTGAAGCCTAGAACTTAACTTCATTTGCTTCTGATTAGAGACAGATCCAAGGTGTATAAATTAAGACGTTGAGAAGGGCAGAAGGATTTGCTCTGCCCATTGCACAGGTGGGATTATGAGATTTCTGCTGATGTATGGGGCCCAATTATAGCTGTGGCAGTTTATGACAAAACTGACTGTATCTAAATTATACCACGCTTACTGTAGATTCAAAATACAGACTTTTTTTTTCTGTCACTGTATTGATCATGGGTAGAATAGTATACAAAAATGGTATAAGTAGAAGGATATCATCCTTCATCTGGAGAATACATATATTGTATTTGCATCGTTCAAGGTGACTAAAATAACATATCTTTCAGTCTTTATTTATCTCAACTTTATGTGCCAATATTGTTTTTACTCCAAAACATTTCTTCCATAAAAATCACGAATACTACTCACGTCTGTACACGAACACACACACTTGTGCAGACACTACATCAAATATTAATTTTGTAATGAGGTGTGGATAAAATCCTGTAGCTGTTTTCAAAAGCATCCCCCTGCTCCAGGGCTTTTTTTATGGGGAGTTGGAGATTTTGGGTTTGTGTTTTTTCTATTTTTAAACTGTAAACTTTAAAATTTTTTTGTAGGCATCACATAGCACTGACAGTCTTCACAATCAGATGCTGGCTACTGGTGATCTTTTTTTTCTCCTTGCATTCCCATGGAAACAGGTCTAATTAGCACAAAATCCTTTCTAAAAATTAGTATTGTATATTAAAATGGCATCTTTACTGTCACTTACATAATGCCAACGAAATGTAATGCAAAGCCAAAGCACAGCTTTGTGTTACCTGCCTGGTCACTGGCTCCAGTTGTAGTTTCATTCTCAGTCAAAGGGGTAGCAGAGTAAGTAGAATATTAGATTTTTTTATTACTTCTATGTTCTAATACTTTCAGTTGGCTGATTACTTGCTCTTCACATATTAGTTTTCAGGGTAATTATGTAATTAATCGTTAGAGTTTTGTGTTTGCTCTAAAATACAAAATTATATTCCAATTAACTTAGGGCTGATTGCACTGCTTTTTATTCTTTGCCTGATACTTACTAGGGTAAGTTAAATTTTTGTTATTTTTGTTGACAACCATGTTTTAATAGCTTGTTCAGCTCCCAAATTTTAACCGTTTGAATGACATTCCCTGTTTCAGGTTTCAATCCTGAGCTGAGTTAGTGCAGCCAAAATAATTTTGTCATTTTTTTTATATTGAAACTAGAAAAGAGCATTGTTTTGCATGTAGTTAAATGTGGTCAGGTTAATCTTTTCTGGAGAAAACAAGAGTTTTCTCAGAGTTACTCCGAGAAAGCCCTCATGGCATTCTGCATTGATGAGGGCCTTGTGTGGGGGGGTTTTCTTTGCAATTCTCATTAAAATCTTCCTAAATTTGCCCAAATTCTAAGTATGTCAAAAATCTGTGTGCATGTTATGGAGAAATTATCTAAAGCTTCACGTTTAATTATGATAAAGATGTTGTCGGCACTTGGGGTGCTCTGTGTTGCAAAGTGCCTTTCTATTCATGTCGTGAGCCTGGCAGCTTTTGGTAAATATGCTGTACCGTGACCAAGCACCTGAAAATCTGTATTTAGAAGGGAGTATAGCTCATGTTAAAACAAATGAGAATAACAAATTAAAATAAGGACACAGCCAACAGAATCAGGGAAATGTATCTGTGTTTTTACCGTTACTTTACCTTATGCTTCTTATGGATAGGACTGGAGATAAAACGCAGTTGTTCAAGGACCTTACAGACTTCCCTGTCATCAGAAAGAAAAAGGAGGACATCCAGGATGTGCTTTCTAAAATCCAATTGCATCTGCCAGACATTCGTAAACAGATTAAGAATCCTTCTGCTGAGTATGTTACAGTTTCAGGTCAAGAGGTAATATTGTATTTATTAAAATATGACTGCACCCATTCTTGTCTAGAAAACAGCTTAAAAGTGAGACCTACTAGAACTTAGTATGATGCTTGCTGAGGTCATTTGACTATAATCTTTTGTCCAGCTTTAAAGAACAGCTTTCTTACAGCATGACTCTTACTTGTTAAGTCAAATACTTTAGTGATTTAAATAATAGAAACTGCACACATTAGTGCAGTTGAATTTGTTTAAGTGATGCTTTGTTTTCCTATGTACGTAAAAGCACTCACGTACTTCCAGGGTTAATTTTGTGACTAGTAAGTGCTGAAATACTCTCAGAGGACCAGAAAGCACAGGATGTAGTTAACTTGGAGAATGGTGGAAGGGTTTGTAAGTACTGAGTAAGACCGTAATTTGAAAGCTGGGAGATAAGAGGAACAGTATTAAAGAATGGTAAATGTTATTTGGGTTCTTAGAAACATTGCTTTGGACTGGAGCTTTTGTTTGTAGGTTCTGTGTGAGTGTGGGCAGGACATGCTCCAGCGAGCTGAGAAGTTAAGTGTTGAAAAAAGAGATGTCAGATCTTGCCAAATTTGTGGGGGAGCTGAGAGGAGCAGTGAGGTAGTGTAGCTCAGCGCTGTCCTTTGGGAACTGAGAGTAGGAAGGCTGGGAAAACTCCACAGAAAATTGGAAAGAGAAGGGAGTTGGGATATGGAATGAGAATTGAGAGTAGAGGAGAGGAATGGGCAAGGACAGGGAGGGAAGGAGCTGGAATTCGTCCACAGAGGACTTTGGAAAGTGAGAAGGACCCAAGAGACAGAGGAGGGAGCAAACAGAAACTGATAAAATGAGGGAGAATGTGGGAAGGGATAAATTAGAAACAGCAGCCTTTGACAAAGACCTGTTGATGGTGGAGCTGAGAACAGCAAACACGAGGCCCAAGAGTTGGGCAGGTTGTCAGCAGAGATACTGAAATTTAGTGGGGAAGTGGAAAAGTGTGTTTGAGTATTGTCAGAGGCAGGAAAAAGCCAGGATTTGAAAGATTTCTCTCAAGGTGGCTGCATTAGGAGTGTATGATGAGAGCTGTGTGAAGGAAAGGAAAAGAGAGGAATCGATCAAAGAGAGGAAAGCATCTGAGAAGTACCGAAATGTGGAGTTGATAGGAGGGTTAAAAAACACCAGTCAGTGCAGACGTATAGGAGAGCAGGGCACAACTCAGAAACCATTGCAGACTGAGGTGTGTGTTGGTGTATTGGTAAAAGGGGCTGTTATTTCATGATATCTGGTGAGGGTTGTCTCATAGACACCAAAAGAGTCAACAGGGGAAGTGTCAGAGAAGATGGTCAGTGAGGAAAGACACAAAGGAGTAGGAGTAATGGAAAGGGAATTGTTAGTGAGGAGAAGAACACAGAAGTAGAACAGGATCTGTTTGTTTTGAGCTCTTTCTTCCTCAGATCTGTGTAGTATATTCTGCTTACATGCTGATATATGTAGAATTCAAATGCTTCTTCACAAGAGAAGAGAAATAAGAGTTGTTTCAAGACACCTATCGTGGAAGTGTTTTAGGTGAACGGAGAACTCGTCTACCATGCCCTTGATGGGTTTTTTTGTGCCCATATCGGGATTATTATTTTTGTTTGTACTTCAGGGTGATGGCTGGCTATTCCAGTGAGCTGTGGGAGGTTTTATCTAAATCATATTAACTATAATGGAAAAGCTTTGTCAGACCAGGGTCTTGTGGCTTTCTGTAGATGTGGGCATAGTTTGTGTTAACCTAATCTCTGCAGAAATTCGTTTTCCAGCTGAATTCTGTGATTGGGAATGCCTCAATTCTCTGACATCCAGGGCCTCAGGCTGGTGTTATAAAGATAACTGACATGAATCTTATAAAATACTGCAATAAACACATCACCTAAATTTCACTGCACTGAGCATCCTGCCATTATTGCTGGTTTTCCCTGTGCCTCGCTCTCTGCCCCTGACTTGATTTAAACCTCAAGCAAGGTTCTGTAGATACAGGAGGGTTATGTGTGTCAAAACCCTTGTTTTTTTAGGGGAGAAAGAACATGAACTTCTGGTCTGTTCCGTCTCTTCAGGCTGAATATTGTTTTGCTCTGATGCAAGCAGATTTCTTGATTTATAATGATTATGTTTCTCTAGCCCTCCTGACTTCCCATGATGTGTAATACTACATTTCTGTTATTTCAGTTTCTGATAGAAGTCAAGAATTCTCATAAATCATCTGTGCCATCTGACTGGGTTATGATTAGTAGGTATGTAAAATATCTTTGAAGTTTAATATAGAAGTAAAAACAAGGTATTTTGTTATTACAATTAATTACATACACATTCTCATTGCCTCGTTTGTTTATGTTTGTTGGTTGGGGTTTTTTAGCTGAACCCAACTGACTACGATTGTAAATTTATTGCTTAAAAGCAAACAAAACCAAGCAGAAAAAATGGAGTGCTTAAAGCATTTGTTTTTACACAGTAGATCCTTAGAGCACTGTATTATTTACTTTACCTTTCAAAGTACATGTACTGGTCTTGATTCAGTTGTGCCTGTAGCTTGCATGTGCAAGTGCTTCATAAAGTTTTGATTGTTCTTATTTTATTCAGAAAGGTTAAAGTAGCTGTGCAAACATCTGTTTGTACATCTCAATAAATTTAGTTCATTTAAAATGTCATTTTACTTACTCATACAGACAGGCATTTCTTGCTGTGGTACTTGGTGCTGATTTTAGATAGTTTTGAATACTTTTCCTTCAGGTGAAACAGAGATGGACTGAATTATGTAGTTGACTTTTCCCCCCCCCCCAGTAATTTGATTTATGATTGAAGTGGGTTGAAGACCTCAAAGTTATAATGTCCATGTAAATGCTGAATTTTCTACAAGACCCAGTTTGTAATGTGTGAGCACAGACAGGTGAACTACGAAGTGATGTTCTATTCACTTATGGAAGAGTTCAGTATTAAAAGTGCAGAGATTAGACAGAATTAACATGGTGAATGAATTGCAGCTAATCTGGATTCTGTAAAACGGTGCCTGGGTACCCCAAAGTAAGTCCTTGATGAAAATACATAAACATATACCAAGTGCCCCAAGTGGAAACTAGCAAGGCAGTCTGTATTTACAAAGTTCATTTCAGGCTTGTCCTGAAGTTTTCCTTTTTAAAGTAATTTTTTTGTGCAGTTCATTGTATATGCAACTAGCCACAGAAAAGTCATCCATTCAGGCAGTGTTTTGTGAACATAGTTTTGTGAAATATGTAAACTTTGATGATATATGCCACATTGTGCAAAACATTTCAGAAGCCTTCTGAGTGGACAGTGGTGCAGTAAATGACCACTTTATTCACAATAAATACCAGTGGAATCAATAGGGTTTGGTACCACAACAGAAGAACTTTTTATTTTTCTTAATCATCTGTTTTCAAGGCTCCCAAAAAGTAAGAAAACTATTCCAATTTTGCATTTAGATGGTGCAGCTGATTGCTTGGTGACCTTGATTTCCTGTTTGGCTTCTCTCTCCCTTCCAGCACAAAAGCTGTGAGCCGCTTCCACTCCCCTTTTATCATAGAAAATTACAGGCATCTGAATCAGCTCCAGGAGAAGCTCGTCCTTGACTGCAGTGCTGAGTGGCTGAACTTCTTAGAGTGAGTTTACGAAACACAGCCTGTCCTCACCATTGTATTTTGTTTGGGGTTTGCAAAAAGAAAGATGCTTATCTTAAAAAGAAATTCATAATTACATTGTCCAGAACAACCTTACAGGTTGTCAATTAAAATGTTGCTTAAAGCAAAGGCAGGACCTCGAACTCTGAGTCCTAAGACCAGCAGTGATATCTCTGCATTTTAACATTCTGATGAAAACACACTATTAATTATGTAAGGTGTCTCTCAAAGTTTGAAAACTAATATCACAGAAGATATTAATTTTATTAAGAGCAAAAATAATATAATAATAATATTAATCTAATATATTAATAAATTAATATTAATTATTTAAAAATAAAAGTACAGCTGACTGAAACTGGATCTAGTAGTTTTATTGTTGAAGTAGTAGTACAAAGTGGTTTTATTATACTATTTTTTAATATTATATAATAGTTTTATTATTAGTTATATTTTTTGCACTGTCCTGAGTTTGATTACGATTATTTGCTAGAAAATAGTGGGAGTTTTATTGTCCTTCACATCTAGCACATCTGTTTGTCTGATGTCAGAGTTTTCAGAGTTTTTCAGTGTTATTTGACTGTTGGCCAAAACATCTTTAAAATGTGAGTTTAAATAATATTTCTGGGACTTCTGAATGCATTTAATTTTTCAGTTGTCCGGTTATCCATTATTTTTTTACTTCCATGAGTTGCAGAGCTGGTGAAATTGTTCCTCTTGTCATGAAACTAGAAAAACATTCCAATTCACACTTCTCTAGGTGTATTTCCTGTACAGTGCTATGAAAATAGTTCTCTTCATGTTCCCTTGGCTGTTTCCAATAATGTTGTATAACAGCAGACAACAAGGAAAGACCTGGGTGTAGGATAGTGCTCTTCTTTCCCACTCCCCCATTCAATTCTGTCTTTGTTTATTAAACTTTGCTCCCCTGCTGGTTTTCTATTCTATATTGTACCTTTGAGAGTAGGAGAGGGGAAAAAACAAATTCTTGAGGATGAACAGTATGAACTTACTGAAAACTCTGCTTACCTGGTAATGTCATTATTGTGCTGGGGAAGCAATACATAAAATGAAAATTAATTCTTGAATTTTCTGTTGTAGATACCATACTTTATTGAAATTGTAGAGAACTCCTGTGTCAGACACTCTTAGTTTGGTTCTTTTCTGATTGTAACTTACAGTTGAAGTTGAACCAGCGATTGGGATTCCGTTGCCGCTGTGATAAATTGTGGCATTTTTACAGGCCTCATTGAGGCAACTGCTGACCCTTAATATGCTACCTAATAATTTCATTTTTGTCTGATTTTTTTTTTTGTGCTTAAAAATATTCACTGTTAGAATGTCACAAAGTCCATCTTGATTAAGATTGTGTCCTCCTGTTGCAGTCTAAATCACTGCTGGGATGTTTGAATTCAGAGCAATTCAGCAACCGCGAAGAACTTGCATGGGGTGTATTTTGACAATCCTTCTGTATCTGTGCAGAATTATTTTTTTTCCCTTTTCTTCTGTTACTTTTCCCTGTTTTGGTACAGCCGTTTCAGTGAACATTATCACCACGTGTCTAAAGCCATTGGTCACCTAGCAACTGTCGACTGCCTGTTCTCTCTGGCCCAGGTGGCTAAACAAGGAGACTACTGCAGGTAATCAATTTTTAATTTTTATTTGAGAGTTTTTTAGGGAATTATAAGAGGGTATTTAACATAAATTAGATTTTAATGCATGTACTATGATAAAATGCATTATTAAAATTGTTTACAGTCGTTTCAACTTAATCTGATTTTGCAAAACAACACTTCTGGGCAAAACACAAGTCTGTAAACATTGCAGTTCAAATTTTAGATGTTATGTCAAATTAACAACTCAGCAAACAAATTATGTTTGTTGTTTGACCTGAGTCTACTGGATGATATCTCACTTATATATAAACAAATGTTGGACTTTGCATGCAGTTCTCCTTTATTTTTTTTTCTCAGCAAGGTCTGAGTTTATGATATCTTTCTAATACCTATGTTTCTTGGGTATTTGAGGTTTGTTTCAGTGATGTATTTCAGGTAAATAATAGGTAAATATTAATTCCAGCTTGCAGAGCAGAGGGGATGCCTCACCTGGGATCAGGTGTGATGAGCTGTGTACCTGCCCATGCCCAAGACCCACACATAGACAGGCAAATGAAGATAAATCAGCTTACATGTACTTCTGCTGTTATATGTCTTTAAACATAATATTGATCACCTCTGGACTCTTGGGATCACGTGTGCCTCTGTTAAAATCTCTCTGAAAGTCATTACTCATTTATTTCTGTATACTCAGATGAGAAAACAAACTGAAGTCTGATTAATTCACTGTGCCAGAGTTTAAATAATTCACTGAATTTTAGAGTGGCTTAGAACTTATAAACTGGCTGGAAGGAGACTTCTCAGTGAAACTTCAGCTGCAGGGAAGGTGTTACTAATTAATTTTTGAGGGCTGCTGAAGGAAAGATTAGGACTGTAATATTAAGCATTTTGGAGGAATGTTTTTTGATTCAGTGAGGATTGTTTCCTATAGCCCAACCTGAGGTAGGTAAGTGACCCAGATCAGGAGCACAGGTGCTCTGCACAATTGTGGGGGAGAGCTGAGCACCTCTCACAGTTCAGAGGCATCTGAAGATCCCTGGGTTGGGACACTCTTCCTTTACACAGGTGATATACAACATCAGGGCTCTCAGGCAGCAATGTTGGAGACATAAAGGTGATGCTGTGTGTGTAGTCCAGAGACCATCATCTGATGTTTGGGTGTCCACCCTCCAGGCTGTGAGTGGTTTAAGGGATGCTGTTGAAAAGGTGGTACAAGGCCCAAGCCTGTATATATTGGTCTCATCTCAGCCGTACAACTGCTGGGAAGAAAATGCCATTATCAGTTTGCACCTCTTTCCCCAGTGCTTTGTGTTTCTAATATGCCATTTATTTTATCTCCGTCTTCCTTCTAAATTGCATACTCCAACTCCCCACATCTTCCCTTTAAAGTCCACCCAAAGTATTAGTTCATTTCCAGTCTTAAAATTCTGTGGCTTTATTCCAGTATCCTCTTTTTCTCAGGGCTGCTGCCCCTTTCCCTATAAGTTACTGCTCTTATTTCAGAGTGCTTGTACTTCTGGGGTAGCAAAATGTTGCTGAGACATGGAACTGCATTTACCTCTCCACTGAGTGCTGCAATTCAGTTTACGATGGAAAAGAAAAAGTAGGTTGCAGAGGACAAAACAAATTAATAGAATTCAGTGGAACATGCTTCTTTTTCAGGTTTTGTTCTGTGAAGAACATTCGGTATTTGGAGATGGAGCTTTTCAGACATGGAGATATGTAGTGAAGAATTAGACATGTTTTATTAGTAGACTTGTAGACAAATTCACAGTTAAGGTGGAATTTCTTTTTCCAATCTGCTAACATACTTTTTAATAACTGATTGCAACTAAGGAAGTCTTTAGAAATACTTAATGGCAATAATTTTAACATTTGAGGGTTTTTTTTACAAAAATCTACATCATAGATGATCCTCCTGCAGGCTTTAGTTGCAGTAAATTATTAGTTACAATAGATTAGAATTACTATATTTTCCTTTTTGCAGACCAATTGTGCAAGAAAATCGTCAAGAAATAATTATAAAAAATGGGAGGCACCCTGTGATTAATGTACTCCTGGGAGAACAGGATCAGTATGTTCCAAATACCACTAACCTTTCGGTAAGTATCAAGATACTTCAAAATCATTCAAGGGAAGGAGTCTGGGATCAGCTTCTTGGCCAAGAAGTTAAAGTAAGTAATTTAATCATACAACTGTCTGCTTGGTTGCATTTCAGCGAGGTGTTGCTAGGGGTAGCCACATCTTTTTTGTCCCTTTTCTGATACCTGGCAGCCAGACACTCTTTTTATAACCTTGTTCAGCCTTAATGGCTGAAAATAAAAGAAAGGTTATCAAAAAATTAGGAAAATGTATGTTTAAAATGGTTATTTTTGAAAAAGAAATCAATAATTACAGGATTTTAAATGGTATAATCAGAAGGAGTCTTAATTTTTTCAAAATCTTTTCTCAAAATTGTGGAGTGTTTTAATATGCAAAATAGATGTGACAGGCTCAGTTTTCCACCTTGATTCTAAGACTGCTCCCATATTTTTTTAGGTATTTCTCTACTAAGTGTTTCCCTTTCTTTCTGAAAGTGTTAATGTGATGCAGACTTCTTTTTCCTGATAAACTAAAATCTGTCCTTTAAATTACCTGTCTATTTGAGGGTTTTCATTAAATATTTACCAGTCTATATATTTTTTTAAATATTAAATGTCTGTACTTAATGAATATTAAAGATATACTTGCAACTTAACACTGAGCTCTCTGCCTCTTTATACAGTAAATGCTGAAAAGGTATGAAAAAGCTGTCTGTGTGGAACATTTCTGTGATAAACAGCATTCAAATTTGTATGTATTTCTTGGGAAATATTTTTAAATGCTGTTCTATACTGAACAATGATACAGATATTTTGCAATACTGCCAGGAGTGTTTTCAAACTTATTTGTCAACTCCAAACAAGCGACAGATGGCACTTACAAAAAAATGCAGCATTTCATTCAGTAATCATCATCCACTTTTCCCTGTTTAGCCCCATTCTTATGTTGGCTTTCTAAATACTGAATATTACAAAATCAAGTGATCACAGCAGAATCACTTTTGCCTCTACTGTTGTTTGAGTTTTCTCTTTCTTGAGAGAGGTGGTGGGTGGGAACTAGTGTGGTAAAACATCTCTAATTTTCAACTGATGTGTTTGAATCAGCAGGAAAATACATCTTCTGTCATGTTTTCAGATGAAATATTGTCAAATACCTAACTTGGGGAAAAGCTTTCTTGCAGTGCTCTGAAAAAAACATATTATTTTCCCATTCCCCTTCTCCTCCTCAAATGTTCATGAATTGTTCAGCTTTAGAACTTTCAGCTTCGGCTGTGGATTCCAATAAGATGTTGGCATTTGGCTGTGTGCAGTTGTAAGGGCAGATGTTGTCGGATTCCGGATTAAGCTATGAACTGCCCAGTGCGGTTACATTTTTATTTAAGACTTTTGAAAAGCCTTTTGGTTTGTTATAACCTCTAATTAGCATACAGAGAAAGAGTCACACACTCTTCTCTAAGAGAAATTCTTTTTTAGTGAGAAAAGTATGATTTTTTGGCAAAAGGTTTTTACGGGAGTAAAATACAACCAAGAAAAAAGCATTTCACTGAAACATTCAGCACAAAGGCCCATTCCACAGGAAACACCCACTAAAAACTATCCATATGCCAGCTTTAATGAAACACAGTTCATTGGTTTTAAGTCACCCACAAGAGAAGGAAAAGAGCAACAGAAGAAAACAGATTAAAAGGGTGAAGAAAGAGAGAAGGAGAGAGAGAGGAGAGGAGAACAGTTACCTGCAACATTCGATGATTCACATGGTGCCAGCTGGAGAGGGAGAAGAGAGAGACAGGGAGACCACGTGGAGCCCCGTGTATTTAAGGGGTTCAGTTTTCCCTCCCCGGCAGGATTTCCGGTCAGTGCCTTCCAGGCCAGAGTGAGCTGTGCTGTAACCAGTCCCAGGCTGCAGGGCTGTGCTGTGGGTGGGCTACCAGGCAGCTCTGCCTCCCCTGACAGCCGGGCTGCAGGGCCTGCAGCTCTGCCCTGTGCTCTGCGTGGGCAGCAGGCCTTGCCTTCGGCTCTGCCCTGAGCCCTCAGCACAGGCCTGGTGTGCAGGGCTGGCCATGGACCTGCAGGGCCGGGCCCAGCCCTTCCCCACAGGCACACACACACTCAGGGGGAGTTGGTTCCGACCCGTGTCAATAATTCAGTGAGATTTGGATCCAGGATCTCATAGATGTGTTCTCTGCTCTGGTGTTACGGAAGAAGTTCTTTCTGAAAACCACAAGATTTGCAAACCAGCCACCAGTGTCACAGCATGGTTGGAGGGAGCCTGGACAGATACCAAACACATGCAAGAGATTTGTAGATTTTAACAAATGAACTAGTGAACTCATTCTGGTTTTAAATTGTGTTGGGTTGATCACTGACAAAGTTTTAGTAGCAGCACTAAAACTATACCCTGGAGACTAGAATGTTATGCATTTTGTTCTCATATAGTCATGTGCATTTTATTACATTCATCCTTTATTCCCCATAGGGGCATTTTTTGAGTTTTGACTGTATTACAACTTCTGTGTGGATGACTTTTGCTTTGCAAAAGCTGAACAGCTTTTTACATATAATAAATTCTGATTGCCTGTATCTTCTCTCTCTTCTGTACTATAACATAGGTGACAGTCCTATCTGAATTTTATGTGTGTCTCTATAAACAGAATGAAAGCCCCATCGAAAGTCAAATCTGTAAAGATGTTGAGACTTTTTCTGTGGAGACTTTTTTGGTTGTTATTTTTACAGTGCCTGATCAGTTCCAACTTTCCCAAGTAGTGTGACTAATACAGCTTGTCCTGCCCTCCATGCCCCTCCCTTGGGGCAGTGAAATGTGCTGACTTGTGTGTAGTTCATCCATTGGTGCATTTCTTTGGATGTACCCAGGCGAAAGGAAAAGAGTACCTGTGTGATGTCCTTGCATAGCTTAATTTCATAGTCTGGGTTTGGGCTGTGAGAAAGCTTTATAGATTCACTGATGCGTTTTAATTTTGTATCTTCAATTGTCTTACACTAGAGGAGCGCAGTTTTATTCTGGAGTAGGCAGTCTCACAGCTGAGTTCTTGCATCTGATTTAACTTTCTATGTGGTTTCAGTGGTCAGATACACTGACTGACTGGAGATTGAGTGCAGTCTGCTCACAGTATTTGTGTTGCAGTCAAGTATTGCCAAACTCAGCCATGTCTTCATTTCTTGTTGTCTCCAGTCTGAGTGTGCTTATGTCATACCAAGGCAGACAATTATGAGTGTAAAATCCAGGCCAGGTCTCTGTCTGTCAGATCTCTCCATTTGGCAGTGAGAACTCCAGCTGGAGAGTAGTCTGGATCACAGCCAAATTGGGACAGCTCTGGCTATGCTGAGAGCTCATGAGTTTCTGCTTTTCTCCAAAGAAAATTGCACAGAATCCCAGAATGCCAAAATGGTTTGTGTTGGAAGGGATCTCAAAGCTCATCCAGTTCCACCTCTGCCATGGGCAGGGACACCTTCCAGTATCCCAGATTGCTCCAAGCCCCATCCAGCCTGACCTTGGACACTTCCAGGGATGGGGCAGCCACAACTTGTCTGGGCAGCCTGTGATGGTGCCTCACCACTCTCACAAGGAATAAATTCCTCCCAGTATCCCATCCAACACTGTCCTCTGTCAGCTTGAAGTCATTCCCCCTTTTCCTGTCACTGTAGACCCCTATAAGCAGTCTCTCTCCATTCTTCCTGTCTGCTCCCTTCAGGTCCTGCAAGGCCACAGTTAGGTCACCCTGGAGCCTTCTCTTCTCCAGTCTGAACAATCCCAATTCTCCCAGCCTTTCCTCACAGCAGAGGTGCTCCATCACTCTGATCATCTTGGTGCCTTTTCTGGACTCGCTCCAGCAGCTCCATGTCCTTTCTGTGCTGGGGACCAAGTTCTTGGATGCTTTCTTGGCTCCTTGATGGAGAACAGGAAGGTTTCCCCTCACTGTGTCCATTTTAGTCAAGAACAATCAAAATTGATTTTGATGCATCTGGGTCTTCATAATATCTGGAAAATGTGATGAACAGGAAGTTTAGTCCTGCAGACTTCTCCTACATCCTTCTAAGGAGATGCACACGCCAGACTTTCTTATGGACGCACCACATGCAGGACAGTATATTTGACTTCTCTTTTGTGTTTCCAGGGAGATGGTGAAAGGGTCATGATAATAACTGGGCCTAACATGGGAGGAAAGAGCTCCTACATAAAGCAAGTGGCCTTGATCACAGTCATGGCACAGATCGGTTCTTATGTTCCCGCAGAGGAGGCGACAATTGGAATTGTGGATGGTATTTTTACCAGGTAATCTTTCAAAACTTGCTATATATACATAGAAATGTTACTGTGGCAGGGCGTGTGTGTGTCTGTATATCATTTTTCGTTTAGAACTCCAGAATTTATACCTGAAAAAAAATTTCCCTTTTCACTTTAAAGGCACGTATTCGTTGTTAAGTTTTGACTCTGATTTTCTGGAAAGCTAACAGTATTTGTATCGTAATCTTTGAAACTTTAAAGAATAACAATTTTAATGTGTATGTCTTAATTAAGGTCCAGATATCTAAATCATATTCCTGAATGGACATCTCTGCCAAATATGTTCTGCTGGGTGGCAGCCAAATGGTGTTTCCCCTAAAACGAATGTTGTCACATCTGAAAGTCCTGTCACAGTTTCTGCTGTCAAGTTCACTTGTATACATTCACAGTATTTGAGATTGAGAGTAGTGGCAGTTTGTTTCACTCAGTCTCCTTTTTGAGACAGTGCTGAGTAATTTGTAAAGATTATCAGTACAGTCAAAAGTCTGTATTTTATAACCTAAAATTACTAAGGTTTTTCTCCCTGATTTTCCCACTTTAATAATTTTTTAATGAGCAAAAGTTCTGTGTGACTGTGGTATTTGAGATGGATTTTTATCTGTGGTTATAAGTTTCATAGCAGTCATGTAATCTGTGCTAGAATTTCCTAAAATTCTAGTTCTGTGATGGCAGTAAGCATTCCAGAGTTAACTTCTAACAGAGAACCTGAAGTAGTTCTCACCTGGGATTGCTTCATCATATAAAGTAAAGTGAAGTGTTCTTACTCTTCATTGTGTAATGACAGAAATGAATGAAATTGCACCTTCATGCAGTTCAGGGCTAAGCAAATTAGAAAACATTTGTATCATCTTTCCAAAATTCATTGAAGACGAGAATTCAAAATGGTTCACTTCTTTCTCTGCCTTGTGTTGAAAGGCATTAACTGGTTGGTTGGATGAGCATTTTCTCAAGGGGACACAGAGACACACAGGATCTAATTTACTTTACAGAACAAACATCATAATGTCACTAACAATTTGAAGATGATTTTTGTCTTCCTCAGTGTTTTGTAGCTGAACTTCAAGTGTGTTCACACTGACTGAATTTCTATACACATGCAAGTCTGCTACTCTAAAGCTGAGTGTCTGCTTTCCTCTGGTTTTCTTAGACTGTCATTGTAACAGGATGATTTCTGCACAAAACATGAGGAAGTGTGACAGAGTCATTTGGAGAGACATTTTTTTTGTACCTGCTTGAAAGACAACAAATTGGGGTTTTATCTGAGTTCCACCTGTTCTCCAGTGTATTTCCCTGATCCCACACCAAGTATTTTTCACAAGTTTTCTGATAAAGTAGTGTAGTCAAAAGTAAAAGTTATGCTTTCAGATTTCAAGCCAAGCAGACCTAGAGTGTATTACTGTGTGAGGTTTCAGACCATTTAATTTGTAACCCACTCACATTCTAAAACAGCGGATTGATTTTTTTTTTTTTCCTCCCTGTCTGTATTAGTTTTGGATGCTCAGCTGCATATGCCACTCTTCATTTAATGTGAAATGTGTCAAACACCAGATGAATATATGGAAGAATTACTGAAATTCATGTAATTGCACTGGCAATTAAGAGTAAACTAATTGGCTCAATATTAATCAAGAAGAAATTGAAAATACATTATTAAGATAGAAGTAGTCATGCATTAGTTGAAAGGTAGCAGGAAGCAAAAGTGAAAAGGGTGTACAGAGACTGCAGGAAGTAGGCACCTCTGTTTTTGTTTGTTTGGGGGTTTTTTGGTGGTTGGTTTTGTTTTTTTCAGGGTTCTGGAAAGGCCTTAAAGTATGGAAGTCTGTCAGGCCAGGTTAATGTGGTGTTGCATTCAGGATATTTCTCAGCCCTAGGAAGTTATCCTTGAAACAGTTTTTAATGCCTGCTTTGAGGAAAGAATCAACAAACCAGCTGCCACATGTTATGTCTTACCTTGAGATTTAATGCTCTTTTTTGAAGTCTCAGCTTTTGCCCTGGACTCTCTGCTGGTAGGGAATGACCTGGAAGAGATCAGAGATTTTCTCTCAACTCACACCCAATTTTGTGGTTTTTTTGTTTGTTTTCATCTTCTGTGTTTTATTTTGGGGGTTGTTTTTGCTTGGATTTTTTTTAATTAGTTGTTTTGATTTATTTTTTTTTAATAACACAATGACAGCTATGTGGACCTCCTTTTCTGCACTGCCACCCCAGCCCACAAGTGTCTTGCTGAATTTTTTCTTTGTTTGTTTTTTGTTGTTGTTAATAGCTTTGGTGTATTTTTAATATTTTAAAAACTTTGCATAAGATTTACAAGTTATTCTGTCACTGCTGTGGTGAGTTGTTTGTGGGGGCTGTTCTTAGTGTGGCACCCCTGGGATGCTGTGAGGATGCTGCACAGACTAACTCTGCATCAAGGGGTTCTGTTCATCAGAAGCACCAACAGTTCTGCTTGATAGATCTGTCTGAATATTGGTGCTTTATACTGCAGCCTCTTTTTTGTTCATAGGTTGCATTTTGAACTGTGGATTTATTTTGTTTAAGAGATTTGTGTCTCTAGGATTTGTGAGTTGTGTTCCAATAGAGTTTCCATGGAAATTGAAAGGTTGCCACTATGGTTATTCCTTCTGATTTACTCTGTGTATGGTATCTTCCCTAAATTGACTTAAAATACTGGATTATATTAAACATTTTTAAAGATACAAAAGGAGTTGCTTACAGGTGGAATGAAAATAGGAGTGATCCAGCTTCATTATTGATGTGTAGACACAAGACTAAGGCTGGTCCAGACATTTGTAATAGAGAGGGAGTACTGAGTATTTTGAGGAGGTTTGCTGGTTAATATTTGCTTCTTTTTTTTTTTTTTTCCTTCTCTAATCAGGGCTAATGTTTTCTTGCCACCTTTCCTTAGAAAATTTAACTTAATCAGGGTCATTATGTTTAAAAAATTTAGAAGGGTTTTGAAAAGGTCAGCACCTGATCTATAGTGATTTGAGTATTTAATTCTCTGATGTTTGAAAATGCCCATCCAAGTTTCTCCGTGCAGCAAATTTTAAAGCAGTTTTTGCTTTAAATTAACCTTCAGGGTTTTTTAGTTCTAATATAGTTATTCAGACATTGAAATTTAAGTGTCGTTTCTCTGTGTGTCTGAGTAGAAAGACAAAGCAAAGGTGGACATGCGTATATGGAGGAATTAAAGAAAGAAATTCTGTTGGCCCAATCATACCCTCAGAAACGGTGATGTTTAGCTGCTGAACAGAAAGCTGACCTTTAAAGAGGTCCCACTTCCAATCTATTATTGATGGAACTTCTTATATCCAGAAGACTGCAGCCTAGTTCCTGTAGATCAGCAGGAGCTTGTCATGAAAGTCAATTTTGAAAATTGAGAAAGAATGCTATAGCACAACGAAGGCAAAACATGTTCAAATAAACAGGCTAATTTAATAATTCAAATTATCAAATGCCTTGACTTCAAGATTTTGAGATCAATTTTTTGAAATCACAAGCTCCCATACAAAAGAATACTGCAAAGGACAGGAACTCCTGCCAACACTACATGATGCTACAGGGACAAAGAAGAATTTCCTCTTAGAGCACTTACCTGCCTGGCTTTCTCTTCTTGTGTTGAAAGAAAAGCTATTTCACTTATTTCAGTGATCAGATGTGAGAAAGCACAGTCAACTACAGTGATCCACATCTTGCAGTGAGGTTTTATCCCATCAACCAGGCTGGGAATGCTTTTAAAGATGCAGGTTCAGTTATCTGCACTAATACAGTGCCCTGTGCTTCACCTGCCTTTCAAAACTGCCTCTTGCAAGTGATCTGCCACATGCTTAAAGGTTAAAGGAATGAACAAAGGCATCAATAAGATGCATGTAAATTATTCTCTTGTGCACTTTGTCTCTCTTGAAGGAGTTACCTTGTTGTTTGCAGACTCTTAACGACTTGAATTCTCATGGTATCAAACACAGTTTGAATTGTCTGTGAAGGTAAATTAGGAAAACAGAGGGGTGGAGGAGGGCGGCAGTACAGGTTAACAGGTGAGGGTGATGGGTTGCCTAGGTGAGCAGCAGTTCAGTGTTCCCACTCTACCTGAAACATACAGCTGCTTGCACTTTGAGGCCACTGTCTGCGTACAGTCCCTGCACCTCACATGATCTGCATTTAGGTGTACAAAATTTTGTCCTACATTTTCTCCTTGTAACAGATGATTTAAAGCTATTTTTAACACAGAAGGCACTCCTCATTGCTGAGTCTGTACTTAGGAGATACTTATTTTCTTCAAATTCCACTCTATATCTGAAAATGTTATGAAAACAGATGGTGCTCACCTTGGCTAGGGATGGACAGTTTTGTTATTCTAGCATGTATTACGTGTCTATATGCAGAGTCTTTCAGATAGGCATAGCCACGGCTGGAATCCCGAATCTCTCTGTTCCGGGTTTCATGCTACAGAGCTGTTTTGGTATTTCTGTTGTCCTTGTATAATGATTTTGAGTATGTGTAATACGCAACTAAAACTTAGATTACAAAAATCTTTGGGCAGCTGACCACCGAAATAATGGAAGAGTTTCATTCGCTTCATCTGGCCTTAGTCGGATCATGTTATTTCCAGCAACCTAGATCCAGTTCCAGCCATGTAACCTGCCAAGGAGTGGCAACTTGGAATTGATTAATGGGTTCGGTAAAAGGAGAGGATTTTGATGACTGAAAGGGATAGCAGATCTTCTGAGAGATTTGCCAAGTGAAGATCCTGTTGAAAATTGCTTTCCAGGACCTACCCATGTGAGTAGCTCTGATCACTGCTCTGTGTGACCAGGAACAGGACCGGAGGGATGGCTGGAGCTGTGTTAGGGGAAGGTTTGGTTGGATCCCAGGAAAAGGTTCTTCCCCCAGAGGGTGGTCGGGCACTGAACAGGCTCCCCAGGGCAGTGGTCACAGCACCAAGGCTGCAGGAGCTCAAGGAGTGTTTGGACATCAGCTAATTTTTCTTTCTCTTTTAAGAAACAGAGTAAGTGCAAGGAAAACATGTTCCTCCTGTCTTCATTTTTTGGACAAAAGTGCCCATGCATATTTTTAACATATTGTCATGGGTTTACCCCGCACCCTGAGGCTGAAAATAGTTAGTTCCAGGTAGATTTCCGGAGCAAAGCCAATCAAAAATTTTAGTAACACCTCTGTGAATAACATATTTAAGAAAACGGAAGAGAAGATGAATTGCGCAGAAGAAATTCCAAGCTGGAAGAGAGCAGAGGAGAACATAAGATAACAATGTAGCCCCCAAGGTCAGTGTAGCAGGAGGGAGGAGCAGAGGCCCGGGGAGGCCAGTGCGGGGCAGGGGGCTTCTCTCTCTCCAGCAGCGGAAAGACTTAAAAATCAAAACCCCTGCTGCCTGCGGAAGATTGTTTGGAGTGAGGAGACCCTCCCGCAGCTCATGAAGGAGCCTGTGCCAGAGCAGAGGAGTGCATGGAGGAAGCTGTAACTCCGTGGGAGGCCGAAGATGAAACAGAGTCTTGCTGGAGACCTGTGGCCCTTAGAGAGAGAAACCTACACTGGAGTAAGTTGTCCCGGGTAGAACATGTGATCCCAGTGAGGGATTTATGCTGGTGCAGCTCATTTGTGACCCTAAAGGACAGCAGATTATGGAAGAACTGTTGTCTGAGGGTAGACTCATGCTGGAGAAGCCTATCAAGGACTGTCTCTTGTGGGAAGGGACCCCACAAGAAACAGGGGATGGACTCAATCCCCTATAACAGTGGTGAAGACCATGGTGCAGCAAGTTGTCCCTTTGCAGTCCATGGAGGACCTCACTAGTCCTGAGTACCCCCCAGCCTCCAGTCCTGGCCCAAGGAGGAGGGGCAGGCCCAGTCCTGGGTCGACGTGCAGCAGAGAGAAAGAGAGAAAGAGATTTCCAGCTATAATGGATTGGAGCTGTCACCCTAGAGGTAATAGAAGAAAAACTTTCAAGTGCTGCAAAACTGATCTAGAAGAACTGTAGCCCTGAAAGTAGAGAAGAGACTTTCTCTTCCTGGACTGATACAGGGAGGAAGGGTAAGTTTGTACATACATAGAATTGTCTTCATAAGAAAACCTAACTAGAATTGTTGTGTATATTATTCTTTAGTCTTTATCCTGCTAGTAATGAATTTAATATTATTCCCCCACGTCAAATCTCTTTTGTCTGCATAAAACTTCTCTCAACTTATCGCAGTTGTGTAAAAGGTTTAATAAAATGAGTCCAGAATAAACCCACGACACATATGATGCATTCCAGTTTAAAGAAGAAATGGTTTTATTTATACATATATCTGGCATAGCATGGTGGCACTGGTGAGATTCTATTTGTCTTTAGGAAGCTGCTTTAATGGCCAGTGTCCCTCTATGGAGGTAACTCAGTGCTACTCTGCCAGCTAGAGCTGCGCTTCCCTTGCTCTGCCACTGCTTATATGTGGGATCTTCAACTGATCCTGAAACCCACAAAGACAAGTCGTGTCCCATTGCACTCAAATCTGTGGGTATTGCACACTCACATGGGAGAGAGCATGATATTATATCAAAAAACATCAGTATTTGAGTGCCTGCTTGAATGATGTGCCTGGCACTCCTCATCTCCATCATCCCGGGAGTAGAAGGGCCCACGTCAGTCACATGCAATTGGACCCACAAAGATGGAAGAGGAAAGGGCATTTATGTATCCCAAAGTGGCATTTCTTGTACGATTCACTACAGGCATAGTGGATCCTCTCACCCATTTTTTTCCTATGCCTTGATCGTTGTCACCTAAAAGAGGATTTACAGAGCAGAAAATAAGGGAATGTTTGTGGTTGCACCTCTGTGGGCTTGTGCAGGAGTGCAGGATGTGTGGAGCCCTTGGCCTCTGTCCTGTAATCTGGAAATAAATGCTGTTAAAGCCTAGAGGACAGTTTAGAGATGAAGGATTTCTTCAAAGTAAACTAAAAAACCCAAGGAAACTCAACCCAGTTAATCCAGGCTTCTGCAAAGGCTGTGTGTCAATGAACCATGGTACTTTCTTCTCTGTGGTTTATTCAGGCTGTTTTTCTGATCTGTAAATGGTGGAATTGACTTTCAAAAAGGTCAGATCTTATAAGAGATATATTGTGAATGTTACCTCCCTAAATGCTTTTACAGCTATTTAATCCTGACAACTTGACAAACTCAGGTTACTGTTTTGCCAAGAGTGTGTGGAGCTGAAACAAACAAGTACACAAACATATTTTACCTGAATAAAATGTACATATTTATGGCATTATCATGAATTTCAGTAGGGTCTAACGTCTTGATGGAAAGCAAATATTTTGCTAATACCTCCAAGCAGTTTGGCAATTGACCTGGGATGCTTGTACTTTAATTTTTCTCTTCTTCATTGGAATGCCACCATCATTAAAAAGTGAAAGATACATAAAATTGCACAATGCACTTTAACAGATTAAGATGTTCCAAGCCTTTTTAAGAGTTTATTTTCTAAGAACTCTTGAGAAATTCAGAAAGCACAGGATGGAGTGGTATGTGAAGCAGGGAAAAGAATGTTTCTGTCAGAGTGCAAATGGAGTAGAAGATGTTTTCCAAGTGCTTTTCACAATTAATTGAAATCTGAGGTAAATCGCGTAAGAATAAAATCAAAATAATACTTGTAAATAGTAATGAACACAAATATGCCGTTGATCTAACTTCTGGTGGCAAAAAAACCCCAACTTTTTGTGACTAGGCAAATCACGTTGCACTTAATTTCATTCCAGTTTTACTGGTGTATTGGTACAAAGGAGCTGCACAGGAGGAGCACAGAGTGGGGAAAATTTGAATTTAAAATAATAAATAAGGAACAATCTCCATTATTTCAGACTTCACTGCAGAAATGGTCCTAATAATAAATAAGGAACAATCTCCGTTATCTCAGGCTTCACTGCAGAAATGGTCCTATTTGCATAGAAATAGGCAAATATCACCTCTCATTTTTATATGACGTGCAAAATTTGTTGGTCTTGTTAACGCAGAAGACCAGTCACCAAACCAGAAAATTCCTTGCTTCCATTTATTTCTTTATTATCAAGATTTATTGATTTCTTTGAAGCTTACAAGGTAGGATGATGGAGATAATTTTTTCCTAGAAGTACCAGTTACTATCACAAAATTTGTCATGAATCCAGCTGGTCAGCTTCCTCCTACCTTTCTCCTAAAAATCTGAGTGGAGAGGTGATAGCAGTGCTTGACAGGGCTGTCTGCAGGTGTGTGCAGAAATCACCAGGAGATGAGTGCTGAGTCAAAACTGGAGGAGTTGTCTCAGCTGAGCAACTTGTTTGTACCTGACCTGGTCTTGGCCAGAACTGTGGAGGATTTTTTTTTAAGTTCTTTAAACCTGAAAATAAATGTTTAAATTTAAATCAATCACATTTTCCTGTTGGGGGGGAAAAAAAAAATAGAAGTCTCTCAATTTTCCTGTGCGGTTTTACTCTGAGAGATAATGGTCAGAAAATGAAAAAATCAAAGGCACTTCTTTGCATCTTTGTTCAGTCTGTATATGTGTGGTGATACCTAGAGGTTCTGCCATGCACATTGATTTCTCTATTGTGCAGAAAAGTAGGGAACTGTTCACACAAAGCAATCCCAAGTGAATGGCAAGTCCACGTGAGAATTTTATACTGATACACCAAACAAGAATAGTTTGTATTGGTCTGGAAAGCACAGTGAGTCAGACAAACAGAACTTGTTAGTTGTCAATACTCCAAAGTAATTTTCAGAATTGTTGCTCCTTTATGGCACAGTAATTTGTTTCATTTTGTTCTTCCTTAATTGTATTTGTGTTTACTGCCAGAATAACAAAAATTACTTAAGTCTTTCATTTATGCTCACAATCCATCATACAATTGCACCTCTGGGGTATATTGTTCCCAGCTTCCAGGAGAAAAACAGGATGCTGTACTAAATTCTTTGGACTTTTTTTTTATCACATGGACACAAGTGGTTTTTTTGTCTCTTTTTTCGTAAGGAAGGAATAAGTAAAAGTTGTAGTTAGTGTTGTTACATTGAAAAATTATTTCATTGTGTTTTTTTCTGGAAAAGTTATGTGTTGGACATTTCACAGTACATTTAAACTGTAAGTATTTCTGACAGCGTTCTGTAGCTCTGTACAAATAAATTAAACTGTGCTTTGCATATATCTGTAGCTAATTTAGTTTCATGTCTTTGCTCATTTCATAGAAACCTGCATCTGCAGTGTTATGTTTGTATCTTTTAGACATGGTAACAATACAATATTTAACAAAACAGTCTTTAGTTTACATACGTGGCATTTGATTAAATCTGTGAATATAAGCAACTGTTTTGCTTTCAAGGGTTTAAATCGGCCTTGAAAATTCATTCAAATTCAATAAAAGGTAATTCTTTATATACACCGATTTATAGGACAATTTCAGTGTTCCTGACAGAGATTGAGAGGATTTTCCCAGTTCTTTTACAGTGAAGTTGAATGATTGTATTTACCTTTCTGAAACTCTTCCATCCTATGGTTTAACCTGGTCACAATTTGAATTGGATTTTCCTTACTGTCCACAGGTTTAAAAGGGAAAAGTTCACTTGTGCTGAGTGTTTCAGCCACTGTCCGTCTCTGTCGCTATAGCTTCTGCTCCTTAATCCCCCTTGGCCTCAATCCTTCAGCTGCATATGCACATTAAGTTAATTACCTTGAGTTCCCTCGCTGGTATCTGACAGTAGTACAGTGAAAACCTGCATACATTTCAGGGTTGGGTTTTTCTCTTCATTTTTTGATCTTCTTCAGGCTAATATTGGTGACTCTCAAATCAACGCCTTAATTTGAATGTCTAAGCTTATAATTTATCCTTCAACAAAATGTTTGTACTCACAGAGTTGGTCTTTTTCTAGGCTATCAGTAACATTTATACAGATAAATTCAAGAGTGAGTGATGTATTTCCCACAGGTTGTGTAACAAGTATTTTCAAGGAATTCTCATATTATTGAGGGTATCATTGCTGAATTTCAGAAAACAACTTTCTTGGGTGTTTTTCACTAGGTAAGGTAACATAAACTTTTGTAAAACAACTGAATTTTTGTTACCTTATAAAGCACTAGGAATGAGGAGATTCTGGTAACTCCTTGTTAGTGACTGTATTGACTCCACTGGTGTGCTTGTCCTCACAGCTCAATATTGTCCTGTCAGTCAAGGTGAAGCTTTTAAAAATATTAAATCCATGGATGTTTTTCTTTCCTCTGGCTTTCACCAAAAAAAATCAATGCACTTCACATCTTGAAAGTTAATCCTGTTAGATCTGTTTCTTTTAATATACTGGAGTGCTCATGTGTGCATGATTCCCCTGTGGGACAGGTCTGGAAGGAAACGAGGATTTAAGTAACTACTTGTTCTGGCTACTTCAGTTACTCAGTGATAGGGAAAAGGGGGAAAAAATATAAAAGCTGCTATGAAACTTGAGTTTTGAGATCACTTTGGACTTGCTTTTCTTTCCAGGGTAAATCAAAGTTTGTATCCATAGGAGTCTTAAGTTTTAACAGTTCCATTCTCAGTGAGTGAGCAGGTCACATATATACAATAATGTACAAAGTAAAAATGTGGTTTACATTAAATGCATTCCATGAGGCTTCTCAACAGCTGTTCTTCTAAACTGGGTAACATGCCATTGGTATTTCTTCATTTAAAATTTGCAAATAAGCAGTTGTAGAAATGGTTGAGCAGGTGTGTGCATGTTGACTGTAAACAGGTTAATATCGTGAGCATCTTCTGATTTCCTGTCTTTGTCCGTGTAACTTTGCATATATTTACAAGTCACCATGAATAATGAAAAAATAATAACTATCCTGATAACAGTGCTTTTTGTCTTGCTTTTTTTTTAATTCTGTAATTACAGTTTCTGTACATTATTTTTCTTAGTGTCAGTTTTTGGGTTGAATCAGTGAGATTTTGATGGGTATGAAGTGAATGATGTGCCAGTGTTTTGTGGGGGAGTGTGAAGCATTAGTTTCTTGCCAGTGAACTGTTATAAAGTTGCACATGGGATCTTCAAAGGAATTACTTTACTTAATACATGTTCATTGTATGTCAAAAGCAGCCAGAAGTTACAAAATCCAAGTTGGGCTACTTTCATACTCACCATGGGCTACTTTCATACTCACCATGTGACATTCTTGTTAGAAGTCTAAGTATTTCTGAAATACACAAAGTTTCAAGCCACTTTTGTGGGCAAAACTGAACAATTTTTCTGGTTACACTTTGGGACTGGAGCAGCCATCCTACTCTTCCCCCATTTAGGATGCCTGTTCTCATCTTCTTGGCAGACTAATCTGAAAATTTGGATTTTTTTTTTTATCTGTGAAGTCTCAGTAGGTGTTGTTTGTTTAATCCAGTTCAATGGGAGAAGTTTAAGTGTTGAAATGAAATTTTTCTAGTGTCCCTCCACTCATGTCAGGGTCAATATCAAGTTTTTCTGTTCTCATAAACAATATCTTCACTTACATCTTAATACTCACACTTTTGCAACCATTTGTTTTCAGCAGAGACCACATGAAACTGCAGCTGGGAAAAGTATTTTATGCAAAAAAACCCCCAAAGGATGCAAAACAATTGTTGTGAGATAATAAACTGTACACTGTTGTTCAAAAACCGGTTGTAGAGAACAGTCCCACGTCAGAAAAGGGATGAACTGCAAGGCAGGAGCAAGTCTAATCCTTTCTTTTTGTAAATTAGCTATTTTAATTTAAATTTAAATTACTCCTGTTCAAATGCAGTGATCTTTGAAATGACGTTTCAAAGGGGGGTTTGTTAGGGAGCGACTGGAATTGTGAAGTTACATTATTAATTTATTTTATTTGTGTTGTTTTCAGTGTTATCTTTGAATCACAGAAGGTGATTCTTGTTGATACTGAGAGTGTTCTACATGTTATTCTCAAAGAAAAGAGTAATTTCCTTTTAATGTTAATTGTTCTTGAATTGTGTTTATTCTTCTGTAACAGGCACTTGGTTTTATTTCTCCAGTAAGTATTTTAGATGAATGTCTAAACTCAAGTGGATATTCCTTAAGTCAAGGTGAAAGTGTAATTTAAGCTTTTTTTTTTTTCTCCAGCATTAAGTGTTTTATAAACTAGGAATCAATAAATAGGATCAGGATGTTGACAACTGTGTGAAAATAATGGTTTTGCAATCTTGTTTTCCAGTTAATTTGGTGATATGTGGCTGGGGTTTTTATCAGTGGGAGTTCCTGGGCTGCCTGTCCTTTTCACAAGCAGTGTGAGAGATTCCCACTAAAATAAAAGTATAATAAAATACCTAAGGTCCACGCTGTGCTCTTAATTGATAACCAAACTCTCTAAGAGCATGTTGGATAACTTCTTTAAAAAGTTATTTCATCGAATTTGTGCTCCAAAAATTAATTTATGAAAACATGGCCTTCCTGTTGTTTTTTCTGAGGTCTTTGACAGGAATCTTTGCTACTTGAACTTGTCACTGAAAAGAGATAATACCTCCCTTTTTTTTCAGTTTACATAATAAATGTATTGAACATCATAAGATGGAGAGCTTTTAATTTTATAAAATTTGGTTGGCTGTCAAAGAGAAGTTATAACAAGTGTTTTCCAGCCAAGCTGCTTCTGCTGAGGAGGGATGGATCTCTTCCCAGCACTAGAGAGGCACTTGTGGGCAGAATATTACGGGGAAAATTTTAATGTTTTAATGTATAAAAACATTTAGGAGGCAAGATACATTAAAATGTAAATTCAAAGTGACTGAATCTTGTAGAATTTTGCTGGGATTTATTATGGCTACTTTAAACATAAAAAAAAATTGTTTAAGCAATAGGTGTTTTGAGTCAAATACTTTATTGTCTCAGGAAATATAAAATTAGGGAGCCATGCCTTGGTTTTGTTACTACAGTCATCCACGTTAAAACATTTATTCTTCTTTCTGGGATAACACTGCTTAGCATTTATGTTTAAAGAACAAGGATAATTCTTTTAGTGTTAAGGACAGAGGCAGAAAGAACAATTTTATCCATTTTCAAAGGACAGCATTTAGGAAGTTTTATGTCATTTAAGAATACACCTTTTTTTTAATCTGTAGATAAGCCCTGGTCAGATTTGAATGTTTTAAGATGCTGAAAAGAAAGGTTTCTTTTGCAGCTGTTTCTAACGAAAAGGGAAAGATAATGCGCATTTCTGTTTGTATCTTGAACATTTAGTGTGGAAGTTCTGAAAATTATTTTTGTGAATGCAAATTAGATACAAAACAACTAAATGATTTGACTCTCTGGAAATGTCGCAATCCAAGAGTAAAACAGATCTGAGAGCTCTCAGTGTAATCACCACAGACACTCACAGACAGCTGCCTCTGTGATGAAAAGACAAATAAATAATGAGAAAATAACAATACTGATAATTGTAGGGTTGGAAACTAAGGTTAAAGTTCCCCATTATGGAGAGAGATTGTTCAAACATAAAACGTATTTGTCAATTGTATTTGTATTTGTAGTTAACAGTGTTAAAATAGACCAGTTATATTGTCCTGTGTAGATCTGTGCAGGAAGAGGGATTGTTTGATTTTGCAGCATGACCTAAAATTCTTTAATATGTTCATCATTCTAAGCCCAGCATTTCAAAGGATTACAACAGTAAGTGGCTTAATAAAATGTTAATTTCACAATGCCTCAATATCCTGAATTATATATTTAATTCGGAAAATACAATATACCAAACCTATCAGTCAGTTTTCCTTAAATCAGTGTGGTTTGTATGTAATTATATATTGGCTGATGAGACTGAATAAAGCCAGTTTTATGACCCTAACCAGTGGTTGGTGATAACCTTTCTCAGAAGGGATGCTGTAAAGAGATTAACGTAATTGAAAAGCGTAAGTGGAAAAAGAAAATGTTCATTCTTCCAGGTGGAAGTGTATTAATTGAACAGGTAAGGAACGCTGCAGAAACAGAGAAGAGGAGAGTGGATTAACAATTTCATCAGGTTTCTGAGATGAAAACTGCAAATTCACAATTTGAGGTAGAATTTGAGGATTGAGGGTTACATGAGTTTGAAACGGGGATAAAAGAGTTATATGAAATGTGGAGGAATTTGTGTGGGGGGAGCTCACCTGCTGGATGCTTTTGAGCCCAAGGACAGCTGTATTTTAAAAGGATGAGGAGGGAAAATCTTAAAATCTCTTAAAATCATGTTTGAGAGTGCTGGTTCAGATTGTATACCTGTGTAATTAGAGGAAATAGTTGTTTTGGGATTTTTTTTGTTATTTCCTGAAGGAAGTAACTGCTCTCTGTGTTTGTATGCCCAAATAACTGGTCACATGAGTGCCCACTCCGTGTGGAAATGCCAGTATCTGATATTTTTGGGTATTATTAGTGTTAGAAACCATACAAATTAGATGGTCAAACTAAACCAAAGAAGTAAAATTCATCTTTATAGCTACCTTTGCTGGAATTCTTCTCATGAGCTGCCTGGCCTGAATTCCCAGGATCCTTTTTGGACTGTTTGTGAAGGTGGGAAAATTGTGTGCCAAGCAGTTGTTCTGGAAAGTGAATGTTCTGGCTGGGTCCTTCTGCTCTGCTTGGAGCAGCAACAGGAGATTTATATCAAAATGGTTTCATCATCATGATTTGGCGTTTTTCACAATTTGGTGTGTTCTGTGTCCCGATGCAGAATGGGTGCAGCAGACAACATCTACAAAGGCCGGAGTACCTTCATGGAAGAACTGACAGATACTGCCGAGATAATAAGAAAAGCCACGCCAAGATCCCTGGTGATCCTGGATGAGTTGGGCAGAGGGACAAGCACGCACGATGGAATTGCCATCGCTTATGCTACACTTGAACACTTTATTAGAGATGTAAGTGTTCATCTGTCACATGGCTGTGAACACTTTTTCAGCCTGGCAGGCTGACTTTGGCATTTCCTTGTAGAAATGTGGCATGTCTTAGTTCATATCAAAGTACTGTGGATAAAGAATACCAGTTCTGTGATGCCATGCTTAAGAAAAAATTACAGCCAAACCTTGATATGTGTCTATTTGTTGTTGTAGGTGGAGTCCCTGACCCTGTTTGTCACTCACTATCCCTCGGTTTGTGAGCTAGAGAAGCTGTATCCAGACAAAGTTGGTAATTACCACATGGCTTTCCTGGTGAATGAGGAGGAAACTGGTGAACAAAAAGGTACAGCATAAACCTGAGTGAGTCTCTGGTGCTGTAGGTATGGGCAGAAATCAAAATTGTTGTGATAATTGTCACCTCAGCGGGAACGCAATGCATCCAAGCTCACTCGAGTGTCAGCCTCACATGGCATGTGTGTCATACACACATTTTGGGGGGCTTGGGAACTGAATATCCAACTCTGTCATGTTTTACACAGGGATGACTGAGCAAGGTGAAAGATCCACCCAGCCCTGCATCCAGCTTTCCACAGCAGCAACACACAAAGGATTAGGGAGCAGGGATTAGGGATCAAACATACTGCAGCTCCTTCTGAAAGATCTCACTGTCTGCAAACGTTTGCTATTTATGGGCCTTCAAGAGCAAGTTTTGTTTCCTGGTTTTTTGTATTTCATGTTTTGGATTTCATTTCAACGAGGCTGCCCAGTTTATTCTTCTGTATCTTTATTGTGTTCATCCTACTGTGTCGAGATCCAAAATTTTGTGTTCTTTGGACATCAAAACATATCATCATTTGAAACTGTTTTGAAACATGTACCTTCACTTGATGGTACCAGCTCTTGAATTATAGGAGGCATCATAAAGGCTTGTTCCCTGAATCATTCTTGGAACTTTTTATGAGGTTTTTTTCAATTGCCATGGTATTTGCCATGAACCTTTCCCCTAAATAATGCTTTGTATTGTATTATGTGATTATATTGTGAGCTAATCAGGACAGGCAACTTCTGTATTTGCCTCACAGAGGAGGTTTTGACTTTGGTTTTCTTCTTTTAGGATCTGAAGTTGAAGAGAATCCTGAATTTGTCACTTTTCTTTATCAAATAACTAAAGGAATCTCTGCAAGGAGTTATGGGCTAAATGTTGCCAAACTGGCAGATATTCCTGAAGAAATCTTGAAGAAGGCAGCTCACAAATCAAAGGAGTTGGAGAGAATAGTGAATATGAAAAGGTCAGAACAATTGTTACTTTTTAAAAATTATTTCCTTCTCTAATGCCTACTTCTGTTCTCACAAGTGATCCTGAAAATATTAATTAATTTAATTGAGGAAGCATCTTACTTACTTTGGAACCTGAAACTGTGTTTGCATATCATAGTTTAGAAGGGAACATGGACATTCTTCTTATTATTTAACTTGAAAATATTTATAGTCTATTTTGGTTTCTCCCCAGGCAGTCCAAATTTTTACTGAAAGTTTGGGGATTTTAACATTTTTCTGGTATCCGGTTTTCATTTAGGGTGTAGGTACCTTATATATTGGACTAGTTAAGAAAATTTGCATATGTATCAAATAGCATAATCCTTCTAAATCTTGTAACATTGTGTACACAGTTTAGATACAAATATTGGCTATATTCATTTCCAATGGGGTTTTTTTTGTTGTTATTATTTTCAGTGGCAGCTCTATGACCAAAATTCAAATAGCCTCTCTAGGAAAATAATAAATCAAGATCTTGGTTGTCTGTGACTGTAACTAATCCTGACAGAATAATTTCATAAGAGAACATTGTGACTACTAGTTATTTATAGGTGCAAACAGTTATTTTGAAACTCAGCAGTTCTTGGTGCTTAACAGTGGTTTTTATACCCTTTTAATAAAGCAAAATAAAAACATTCTATTTGAAGGTACATGGCAGTTTATGGGAAAAATAATGTGTTAGCTTATGTTGATTGGAAATAACAGTCCATAACTGACAAAAGTAAAACAACAAATTACTAGCAGTATCTTAACTCTGTTGTTATAGGCTACATAAGTTTCTAAAATGAAGAAAAAATTGTTCAGAAAAATGAGAGCTGGAAGGCCACAGTTACTGGGTAATAAAGTTAAAATGTGAAATACTGTAATATATCCCTTTCATTTATCTTTTTCTGTAAGCATATTACTTGGACAGGGTGCAAGAAAGTTCCAGCATGTATTCATTGCTAAAAAGGGAGTTAATGGCATACAAAACCCATGAGCAGTAAAAATAGTACGGGATGATGTAGTTGGAATCCTGATTTAGAGTGGCCAGAGAGGGGAAGTGAGGGCTGACTAAGCAGTAGTAATTAAGGGACTCGTATCCCATTTATCAGCCTTTGGATATGAAAGCTGCCATCTGTATTTTAGTTTTCGGTAGGTAATTTGCTTTGATTCTCAGAGTGAAAAAGGACAAATACTTACTCTAAAACTGTGATGAGCTCTTTGTCCTGTCTCATCACTAGGGCCAGGGAGTCCCTGTGCCTTCTTCCCAAAAGAGATGTTAACAATGTTAAAAGTGGGTATGGTACATAAAATAACTATGGTCTTGTGAATCAACCTCAGACCTGATCATTGTTGTGCACTTGTGCTCTCACAATACCCACGGGCCAGATGCCTTGTCTTGCTTTTTTAAATCACTTTCATATTGTTT
This sequence comes from Oxyruncus cristatus, assembly GCA_013399855.1. Classification (NCBI taxonomy): domain Eukaryota; kingdom Metazoa; phylum Chordata; class Aves; order Passeriformes; family Cotingidae; genus Oxyruncus; species Oxyruncus cristatus. Next base: position 91,211 of record VXAY01004086.1, read on the forward strand.
CAGAAAATCCACTGGGTAATTTCATCCAGTTTTGACATCTTTGTCATCAGGAATGTTTGTTATCCCATTTTAAATGTCTTGTTATTTGTCACAGCTCTTATAAATCAAAAAGCACTAAGAAGAAAATAGGAAGGATGTGTGCACTCATTTATATTGAAAATGCCTTTTCTCTTTATGATTCTTTATGATTCAAGTGCAAATTTGTAGGGACTGAGTGATGAAAATTAAACAGTGCCAACTACATGCTGTTTATTTCCTTTAACAACTTACTCTTGCTTAGGATTTTGTATCATTTTGTCAATACTTCTGGTACTGTAAGTTAATTATAAAATTAATTTGTTGGCTGCTCTAGAGCAGGAATATGTAACTTAGAAAATATTAATTGGTTGTTTGAAGATCACATAACATTTTGAGCTGTGCTATTTTTAACTGTGTATAAAATTTTGCAGATGACTGTAGGGCTTTCAAAGTTTGATGTGCTTCATTTAAAAACGTGCCTGTATTTTGATCTTTTTTTTTTTTTTTTCTCTTCCAGAAAGAAAATGAAGTCTTTTGCTGAAGCATGGAAGATAAATGATTCCCAGGAACTGCAGAAGTGGAAAAGTATGTGTGAACCTGAAGATGAAAGAAAGGACAGTTTTTAATCCTCAGATCATGGTTAAAGATGGAAAATACTGGAGGTGCAAAATATGGGTCTGGAGACTAATAGATTCTGTCAGGGTGTAGTTCTAGGTGCACTAAGTTGACTTTTTTTTGTGAGAGATAAGAGATGCTGCATTGTGTGTAATTTTCTCTCTCCACATCCCTTCCCTTTTCACCCTTCTTCTTAATTGCAAAATGCCTACTGGCATTGGATCTAATATGTTTAGAAAACATGGAAAAAATTACTGGGAAATTATTCGGTAAATATTTTATAAATAAAATACTGTGTTTCATCTTCATTGTGCTTCAGTTTCTAAAGAAATATTTCTGTGTTAGAAAACGTAACTGAGTCTCAACCGTGCTGTACTGCTGTGCAACTGGTAAGAATGGGTAGTCTAGAAAGACCTTTTTTCTTGTTCTAGTGTTAATGCATTTAAAATTCACTGTTTTTTTAGAGCACCCTTTGCTCCTGATCTTGTCCCTCTCTGGCATGGTCTGGATAAAGACTTAATGCCGAAAATAATCTTGGAGTATTGTAGGGTGAGCGAAAGGGGCAGTTCAGACTGTGCAGCTGGTGCAGCACTCTGCCCCAGTGCTCTGTCAACGACAGAGCAAAGCTGAAAAATACAGAACCGATTTTTAATTTTTTTATTTCCAGTTACTAAGGCCAAATTTCACATGGGAACATGATATCCAAATTGTTTTTCCCTTGGAAATAACCAGGTTAAATATGTTGCTGTGAAAATGGACCATAATGTTGGCAGACATGTTCCTGAGAGACTGACCCTGTGAAGGGACCCACACTGGAGCAGCTTGTTCTTGAAGGACTGCAGAAAAGGGTGCCATTTTTTTACCTTTCATAACCAACTGCTAACCTTAAACAAACACTTCTCTCCAGGTTCTTCAGATGGCAAAACATCATTTTAACAAATATTTTTTCTGCCACTCAAATAGCAGCGATCAATCTGAGCTATTCCTTCCAGACCCTGCAGTGCTTTGACCTAAACTGGAAGAGCTGAAGAGGAAAATTAGTCTTTCAAGGTGTGATTACACATGTGTGTTTATCTAAACCAGACATTGTGGAGCATAATGAATGCAGTACTCTGTTGTTAATGTACGCAGATGCAGGGCTTTGGATCTAAAGGCCTCTGACCAGAGCCATCGATGAGAATAAACAGGCCATTGCTAAATTCCTGTATGTGTTGAATATGCTTTTAGACTTTTCCCTCAAGGGAGCATTCAGACTATTCTCTGACAGGAAAAAAAAAGACCTGGTGCAGTGAAAAAAGTGAAGAAATACAATGAAGTGTGGATGTGATATTGCTGTTTGCTCATACTATTGAGAACAAAGCGATCACGGCAGGGTTGTAATGTCTGTGATCTCACTGGAAACAAGAGCTCGTTTCTAGCCCTGCCAAATCCATCAGTGGAGGTTGTCTTACTATCCCAGTAAGGTTTCTTAGACATGCAAGCTAATTACGAAAGCTACTGTTTAATTCGCTGTCCTTAGAGAGAGATGAGAAGCTGTTCTTGTCTTTTTTTATTTTTAAATTATCATTATTATTATTATTATTTTATTTGCAGTTCCAGCACATTCCTGCATCCAGTTGGCGGCCAGTCACCAGTGGTGTACCCCAGGGATCAGTGTTGGGCCCAGTCCTATTTAACATCTTTATCGATGATCTGGATGAGGGGGTTGAGTGCACCAGTAGGAAATTTGCAGATGACACCAAGCTGGGGGGGAGTGTTGATCAGCTGGAAGGCAGGAGGGCTCTGCAGAGGGACCTGGACAGACTGGAGAGTTGGGCTGATTCCAACGGGATGAGGTTCAACAAGGCCAAGTGCCGGGTCCTGCACTTTGGCCACAACAACCCCCTGCAGCGCTACAGGCTGGGGACAGAGTGGC
>VXAY01004086.1:104060-116622 GCA_013399855.1 Oxyruncus cristatus
TAATTAACACAGCAGCACGAGTCTTTTCTTACTTTGTGAAAAAAGCACATCAGTACTTAGGTTTTCCTTGCTGCCCATATGGCTAATCCAGCACAGCAAGAGAACCAGAGAGAAAAGGGTTTTGCACTCACTGGATAAGACATAATTTCCAGTTAACATCTTACATGTAAAAGTGTCAGTCAGTTGGAGGGATGTGACTGTAGAAAGAACCCATTTGCAAGGGACTGTTTAGTTTTCTAGGGCAGTTATTCAAAACTTCCCAATGTGTTTAGGGAATTTCCCACAGGGAATGAGAAAGAGGAGCTGTTGGAGAGTGTGGCTGCTTCTCCCTGCCCCCTCTTTGCACCAGCTCTTCAGCTGGCAGGAGTGTCAGAAGTGTCTGCTGGGCTGCAAGGAGGAGACAGACATCATCCCTCGGGTTCTTTGAATTAGTTATTTGGGATTATTTCAGCCCCCTCAACCCCATCTGTCCATGTCATATTTAATGCCTGAAATATGTTGTCAAAAAGATGGCACGAGCCATTCTGCACCATCCCCCAATTCTTCATGTGCCTGAGGTCATTTTCCTTATTCCTTTTTTCCTCTCAGGCAGGTAACTAACTGAACAGAAGTTAGTAAATTCATTGTTTTCTTCTGCAGATATTTATTAAATTGTTTATAGTGTGTGTTGGCCATTGGCCCCTGCCCTGTGCTTCCAAGAAGACATTTTAATCAGTTAATAAATATATATAATTTCTGAAGTAATAGTCATTGTCCAAAACACCTATGAACAGATTATTCTTGCTGTTCAAAGTCACCTTCAACGTTATTGGCAAAAGAAGGTCATATATAAACACCCTCTCACTTCTGCTGTGATATTCCCTACATGAGAAATAAGCACTAGAACAATATTATAAAAATGCCGACTTTCTTCTGGAAAGGAGTTAGAAAATCACAGAATATTCTGTGTTGGAAGGGACCCACAAGGATCATTATTAAGTCTAAGGTATGTCCTGTGAGCTGGGTTCACCCAGTTTTTTAAAACTTAAATCTGTCAGTGAGGTTTTGTTGGTAATTGGTGCAGGTAAGGGTTTAGTTTCATTAAATGCATTAGTGTCCCTTCCAGAAACTAGTTTGTGTCCCCAAAACTGAATCTGGAATGACAGAATGGTTGGGGTTGGAAGAGACTTTAGGAACCATCTAATTCCTACCACCTGCCATGGGCAGTTATAGGTCAAGGGAAAACTGCTACAGGTGAGGTGAGCTGATCACTTGGAGAGATGATGTGGATCATCTGGGAAGAAAAATCCGAAGTCTTGGAGATCCCTGAATCTGGGGAGATAAACATCAGTCAGGTTTTTCTGAGCCTGCCCCAAGAAGGAAGGAGATTAACCCTTCAAGTCCTTCCAAGCTCTTCTCTACTTAGTGTGAGGTTTTATATACACAGGACTGGGTAATATATTGCTGCATCATGTATCAGTATTTCTGGGGTTTAGCGATTGTTGTAAGAAGCTCTGTGATTTCAGGATTCAGGGGAAACTGGATTTCTGCAAAGCCCATTGTCAAAGGCCCCAGAGGGTATAAGTGAGATTTTTTCTTTTTTTGATCACAATAGGAAAAAAGCATTTGAAACTGCCTAAGGACAAAAAATATCAGAAGGTGGTAGTGCTTGTAGGACACAAGTATGTTGTTGTCTTCTCTGTCTCTCCGTTTAAATTATACAACTAAAGCAGCTACCTGGGTCTTTCCAGCACAAGCTTCACCCCCACTTCAAGAATTTGAAGCAGAGGCATTGAATGGCCTGGTTTTGGTAATGAATTTTGTGCTTTGAGGACAAGGGGAGCACTGGAAACTGTGGACATGGTCCCAAATGCCACCATATCCCAACCAAGTCCTTTGAGGGAGGCAGGAGGCTGCTGCAACTCTTCCACCTGTATGTGACATGCTTTGCTGCATTATGACTCTACATCTCCACTGGCCTGTTTTTTTCATGAAGAGTTTTTATTTTGAGTACATGATTGTTTTTACCACAAGATGTGTTTGGTCAAAATTTCCAACATAATTGATTATAATGAAATATGTGTTTGGGGAATAAACTCTTGTTTCTAATGCAAATGGATTCATATTTCTGCTCTTCTTTTTTTTTTTTTTTTCCTCGGTAGATGAGCACTGCAGAAACTCTGTGCTTAGCTGTATTTCTGTTTGATTAATTAAGAAGATTAGCTGAGAAAAGGGTGTTTTCTCAGTAGCAGAATAAAGAAGCACTTTGAGACTTTGTTTTCCTGAATATTTTCTTTATGAAGTGTTTTGGTCCATCTGGGAAGAAAACAGCAAAGAGAATGACAACAGTGAATATTACTAAGAAATCCAAATGAAACCAGCATCATTTTGTTTCATCCTTGTCTACCAAGTTCCTTTACCCAACTCCTTTCCTTGACTGCTCCTCAGTTGAGCTAGTACTTCTAATTTTAACAGTTATTCTGATGCATATATGTTAATAGACTTATATAATTTATACAGTACATCCCAGTCAGGCTGACAAGGTACAGCTCACAGCTCAGTTCAAGCTGGAGCAACAATCCAAGAAAGCAGAGCATAAAATTGGTGCAAAGAGAAATTAAATCAGAGCAATAGTTTTTATATAAATGATATACATTTTATCTGTATTGTTTGGGAAGCATCATCTCCTCGGATGGTAAAATTGATAAAGAGATAACAGGCTAGTGAAGGCATATAGAGCTTTCGAGAAACTCCGTAAAAGAGTTTGGTGTAATGAACACCTGAAGAAAAGCACAAAGATCAGTGTTTACAGAGCCGTTGTTTTGTCTACTCTTTTGTATGGGTCCGAATCATGGGTCATCTACCACCACCACTTGAGACTCTTAGAACGCTTCCATCAGTGTTGCCTCCGTTCAATCCTCAACATCCACTGGACTGACAAAGTGACCAATGTGTCTGTCCTTGAACAGGCAGCGGTCACGAGTATTGAGGCCATGCTGCTGAGAACACAGCTGTGTTGGGCAGGGCACGTCTCCAGGATGAAGGACCTCCGCCTCCCCAAGATTGTGCTCTATGGCCAACTTGCCACTGGCTGCTGCAAGAGAGGAGCCCCGAAGAGGAGATACAAGGGCTCCCTGAAACAAGATCTCAGCCTCGGCCATATTGATCATCATCATTGGTCTACTCTGGCCTCCAATCGGGAGACATGGAGACACACCATCTATAACGCTGCTGCCTCTTTTGAGAACACACACAGAGTCATTTCTGAGGAGAAAAGACAATGCAGAAAGAACCGAGTCTTGCTGATACCGCCTAAGGAGACTTTCCACTGTGCCCTTTGCAACTGGACTTGTCTATCTCGCATTGGCCTTCTTAGCCATCAACGTGCTTGTAGCAAGTGTGGGTAGAGTCCTTCTCTAATCTTGGTTCACGAAGCCCAGCCATGATGATGATGATACATTTTATCTATATTTCATATCCATTTGTATGTAATAACTCAATTTTAGTCCTGTCTGATGGCTCCAATTTTAGGCAATTAGTATATTTTTTCTTACGGAGAACAGTTATAACTTATGAAGAAAAGACAAGAGTTGCACTGAACAATAAAACCTTTATATCCAGGTATCTGTGTATTATGTGACATATCCAGATGTGAGTCACTCATTTATCACAGTTATAAAGTGTTCTTGCAGCCAGATGAACAGGCAACATGATAAAATTAGTCCAGCTGTGATGGGTGCCTAGAGCTCCTTCACGGATGTAGGTAGGATTAATCACACAGGATCCATTTCATTCCTACCTGCAGCAGAAGGAGCAGAAACCAGCAGGAAAGTGCTTAGCACGTTTTTCTTTTAAAAATGCCATTTTCTGAGCGTTTAAGTGCTGTCAGAGTCCCAGAGGTGGGCTGGAATAGGAAGGAGATGCAAAATGCATATGCAAGCCTGTTCACACCTGGAGGATTCCCCAGGGGGCTGTTGGGTTGTTTCTTCCCTTTTTTTGAGCCTTTGCCCAGAGGTAGGTGCTGTTCCCACACTCAGTGAGCACAGACTGACCCTTTTACATCCCCCACTGTCCAGACACGAAGCAAAAACCCAGAGATAAATGAGCAACCACATGCTGCAGTGGATATTTTATAAGTTAGAGCAGGATTTGTCCTAATTGCTCTCTTTTTAGTGAATGTGAACCCGTGACTTGAGGGCATAAAGCTCTGTGTCCCATTACTAATTCCACGTGCCATTCACTTACCTCAGTCAGAGCACTTTAAAAGCTTTTCCGAAAAGGCGATTGGAAACCCTTTGTGTGGCTATTGGAGGGATTGTGAGGAGTAACTCGGAGTTATTCTCCCCTCCTCCACAGACCCCAAACTCCAGGCTTTTCATGGACCTGAGAAACACGAAAACTCCCCCAAACTATTTTATTATATCCTGTGTCTGCCAGGAAAGTGCCCTGCACTCCAGACCTCTCATTTTCCCTCCTTTGGATTATACTGGCTGTCAGCTTGATTTACAGGAGAGAAACACTGAAACATAATGACACACCCTCTGGAGGTAAAAAGTCAGTTTTATAGGATGAACAACCTTAATCATTCATAGTAATTGCCTCAGTAAGTGGTAACACCTACAGTGTCCAAAAATGTCCCTTAAATCCAATGGAATTAACATGTAAAAGAGAAATATATAGATGAGCCGTTAACGAAGGTAACTACAATCTGTGTTAAGAAAGTGTATATAATACACATGTATAATAGAAAGATTTCTGTCAAAGAAACAGAGACTGATTTTTTGGGATACAGGTTAAACTTCATCAGTGTGAGAGCACTGTAGATGCCATGGACAAGTACACAGGATGTATTTTCCATCAGAATAGAACAAATGGTTGAAAAATGCAATTTCCCTCATCTATTTCTTTCCTTTTGGAAAGGTTTTGGAGAACCTTTCTTTTAGAGATTTCTGCTCTAAGCACAGTGAATGATGAATAAATTTGTTTAAGATCTGAAAACTGAGACAATGTTTCTCACCTAATCATGCACTGTGGGTGTCACATCCCTGCTTTACCTCTACTGCAGGCTCATGTACCTAAAGGATGTGTTAATTCCAGATATTTTTTACTGTCCCTGAAGAAGACTCTGAGGCGTTGTCTAATTAGCCTTTCCTGATATCTGATAAAACCACTGTGCAGTAGCTACATCTGATCTTATATCTACATGCGTCAGACATTTAGAGCCATCAAAAGCCACAGCAAAGAAATAAACCCAGTAAAGATCACCTGTCTTTTGGTGAAAAAACCCACCACTCAAACAAGGAATAATTTTACTCAAAATTATTGAATATTGAAAATCTGACTTTATTATTGATAAAATCAAATAGGATATCAAATTGGAGCAAATATACATTTTACCTCCTCTTGCTAACACCAGTATTTAACAATGGGGTTGTGTTAACATTCAAAACGATACAACTGACCAAAGAAGACAAAACAACCATAACAATAAAGGGATGAACACAAATTTTACTTTTTAATGGTGAAATTACTTTGATTTTACATTCTTAGTATGCATTCAAGAGGAATGTAAGAGGAATGTAGGGAATGTACCCTACTTGTGAAATAGATCATATTAATGCATTAAAAGGGTCAAGTGTAATTTTTATACGGATTCAGGCCTTTACTCACTTTAGAATGTAACAGTAGCAGCTTTGTAGAAAGTACAATAAATGTTATTTATGTATTCCATTTAAAAATACGTATGCATTAATATAAGTGCAATTAATACACTTTTTCCTTGGAAAGCATTCTACTATGAATGATGAAGTTACAACTTTTCTGTAAGAAGCTGATGTAATTGTAGATGGATATTGTGTTCATTTTTAATTTTTTTATGATTCTCTTAGCTTTTTCTTTTTTCTTCTTTTTTTTTTCCCCTTTTCTTGTCTTTTTTTTTCTCTTTTTTTTTTTTTTCTTTTTCTTTTCCCTCCAGAAAACTGCAACCCAAGCAGCTACAAAGGTTTTCAGCTGAGAATGTGAAAAACACAAACATGGACCAGGAAGAATGTTCATTATCAACCATGGTCAGCAATTACAGGCACCTGGTATCCACTTCCCACCTGACCAGAAATCCCCAAAATAAAGAGGGACTGACATTAAGCTCGATTTCCTTGCTGTTGTTAAACAAGTCTCTTGTTTGGTGTACCTCTGCATGTGAGGGGTGGTAATGTTGGCTCAGATCACTGTTGTCAGGGCTGCTCTGCCTACAGCCTTTTAAGATTATTTTTTCCTGTTGTTACACACATTTTCTCCAGGCGTTTGTACAGTCCCAGCTGCATCTGAACAGAGTCATTAAAATTGTTTTCAATGTATTGCATCTGTATTAAAAATAAATGCAATGTTCTCGTACAAAAGCATTGACTCAGAATTCTTACTCGACCTGGAGATGATGTGGGTGCCTTGCAACGTTTGATTTATCTTAAGAGAACAGTGGATTCCATTTCCCATAAAGCTCATTTTTACAGTCTGTGGGTCTGCCTGCCCTCAAAATCAGGTGTTGCACCTCTGAAAGCTGCTTAGATAACGCAACACACTAAATGTCTCTTTCAAGGTGACTGTAGGGAATAGAACTTCTGGACCATCAAACCTGTTTCTATAGAATTATGCATCCCTGTGGCAGATTATTTGCAGGCTTCTTGCCAGATGGATAGAATTCTCTGTATTAGTATCAAGCCTTGTAAACATCACAATTTCTTCCCAGGGTTGCTTACTTATTCCAGATGGCACCCACTGCACTCTCTGTATCTTTTTTCCAATCTGTGGGGCTTACTTTCCCCCAAGAAATGAGGGTGCTTTAATATTTTACACATTTTTCCTATTTCTATGCCAATATGTGAGAGTGTCTTGACAGAATAAGCAAAGAGTTATTTGCATTTATACTCAGTTCACATGGAATTAAAAAAGAAAAAATTTTATCCTACTACATCTTTTTAATTCTAAAGCTGTTTTCCCAGTTACCAAGGGTTTTCTGAAACTTAGAGTAATCACAGACTGTGTCTGCTGAACCCTTTGCTTTCAGCAGCTCAGCCATCAGGCTGTCTCTCCTGACTCACATTTGGAGAACATTATAAAATCTCTGTTACTGCATGCCAGTGTCTGTGGAACACTGAAAGTACTAATTTAAAATATCTCCCAAGAACGTCGAGACAGTTTCATGCCTTCGCAATTTGTGAGCTGTAGGACAATACTCTTCTTAAGGGCACCACATTAATCACAGGGTCTGTGAAATTCTCGTTACACAGCTCCCAGAGCAGGGGAAAAGGGAGCAATCTCTGCTAACTTTAAAGTCGGGGCTCAGCTCTGACAGTCGTATTCCCATTAAGTGAGTGTGCATTTCAGTATGAAAATTGTAGCCATGTGAAGAAAGTTTTACAATGTCATTTTTCACTATGTTTTGCATCTGGAGCTTAGCTTATGTTTGTTATTTGTATTAAATAAAATACCCCTGGAGCTTTTAATTAATATGTATGGTCAACAAGCTGAATACTGGCTCTTCCATTTTAATCCCAGCTGGCAAACCTTTGCTGAAGAGGCACCAGATGAAAACAGGCTTAAGGAGAAAAGCTGCCTGTCTTTTCTTCTCCAGTGGTTTTAGTGCTGATTTGGACTACCAGCGTTTCCACGTTTGAAATGTCCCTTCCTTTCCCAGCATTACCCTCGATCTAATCCTCTCAGTGGATGTGCCGCGTTGAATTGACCCTACACGACCCTCCTCTTTCTCTCCACATTATTGCCCACCAATGTCCTCAATTTACCCCCTCTGTGTTGGTCTCTTTTCCTATTTCAGAATCCTGCTCTCACCACCCCTTGGCATCTCTGGGTGATTTTCACCTCTTTACCAACTGATTCTCTAGGCTTACCCAGCACCCACAACCCTCCCGCCGTCGCTCCAAACTTCGTCTTCTCCACGATTCCCTCCCCAACACCACGTCCCAGTTCCTCCTTCCTCTATTCCTCCTGCGTGTCCTGCTAATCCCCAGACATTCCGAGCGATTCCCAGCCGTTCCCAGCCCTTACTCACTCAACGCTGGTTTCCTCTGCACTACACACTCATTACTATCACTCTGCCAGCCAGGCTGAATTCTCTTCAACCCACTTGCTTTTGCCTCCTGCCTAAATAGCAATATTTTTTCAATTTAATTGAGTCCCTTGATTCCAGCTTTTCTCGGGTTTTTTTCCCCTTCTGCTTTTGATTTTCTCCAGCCTGCCTGTGAGACACCTTATGCCACACATTCTTTTTCCCCATTTCTTTTCAACAGTCCTTTGTATTTTCCCAATCTGTCCTTGACCACAGACAAGAATTCCCCAATGATCTCTGCAGACCAAACTGTTTCTTTCAAAAGTTCCTCTAAAACCTTATTTTGCTATTCTTCTCCCTAAATCCCAGCGACAAACATGCCAGCTGTGTTCTGAGGATGCTGCTGCCTGTCACAACAGGCAGTGTGTTGACTAGTCCTTGCACTTTTTTTGATTGGCTCCGGGGACCTAATCTTGGTCTTAGATTAAATTGTTCCTGGCTTGGATTTTTTTCTTGTGTTCATGCAGTATTTAGGTGTAAGAAGTGAGGCATGGTGATAAAAAATGATGATGATGATGATGATGATGATGATGATGATGGTGACACACTCACCTGTGTAACAGGTAAACGATCTGCAGTTGTCTGCCTTCTGCTGAAACCTCCCACTGAATATTGGTCCGAAATTCCTGAAGGAGGGAATCTCATGGACACCTGTGTCATTACCTTTCTCATACCACCAAGAGGTATTGTAGTCACAAGTAATTCCACGAGGAATGAATTATCATGAACTGGTGCTCAAAATGACCTAAAAATGGTTAAACAAGGCAATTCCCACAAAAAAAAAATGGCTACACAAAATAAGAATAGTAGATCTTCTCAAACCACATCAGGAGCTGTATTAAACCCAAAATTGTTTGTAGTAATTCAAAAGGTGATTTATAAAAGGTAAATAGCATTTCCATACATGAGTATTTCCTGTTAACTTCAAGATATTCAGGACTTATTATACCAGTGATGTATACACAAGTTTGAAAATTTTCCTGCTTTATCATAGCTCAATATCATAAATGCCTTTCAAATAACCAAATTACACTTGATACTTGGAGGAGTAAACCCTTATATCAGCAACACTGTGCAAGTAAACTTCCAGAGAAGATATTGGTTCAGTTCTACTTTTCAGACAATCTTAAAAGAAGAATTCAGGAAGGATATTGAGGTGCTGGAGCAGGTCCAGAGAAGAGCAACCAGGCTGGAGAAGGGACTTGAACACAAGTCCTGTGAGGAGAGGCTGAAGGAGCTGGGGTTGTTTAGCCTGGAGAAGAGAAGGCTCAGGGGAGACCTCATCGCTCTCTACAACTCCCTGAGAGGAGGTTGTAGCCAGGTGGGGGTTGGTCTCTTCTCCCAGGCAACCAGCAGTAGGACAAGAGGGCATGGCCTTAATCTGTGCCAGGGGAGGTTTAGGTTAGATATCAGAAAGAAATTCTTTACAGAGAGAGTAATAAGCCATTGGAATGGGCTGCCCAGGGAAGTGGTGGATTCTCCGTTCCTTGAGTTTTTTAAGATGAGACTAGATGTGGCACACAACCACAGCGGTGTTGGATCAAGGGTTGGACTTGATGATCTCGGAGGTCTTTTCCAACGCAGTTGATTCTATGATTCTAAGAGGAGACATATAGGTATATTCTTAGTGAAACCTAGGTTTTTTCCCCATAAGTTACAGAGCAGCTGTTTAACAGCTTTACAAATTTATTTTGTAATTAATACCTTGACATGAAAATATAAACAATAATTTAGTGACAAATAAGCATATAAAAATGTAGAGCAAATACATACAAACCCAGACATGAAAATAATAGCATAACTAATTTTTTTCCAATCAGTTTTTATTACCATTACATTAACAGTATTTTTTCTAAGGTGTTTTTCAGAGTAGAGGCTAAATTTTAAGCAGTTTCTAAAATAGATTTTCCTGTCACCCAGAAGAGTGACAACTCGCTGACTTGCCCCCCAAGCACTTCTGGGCATCAGATTCAGTGATTGCACTGTTGTAGAACACTGTTTCCCTGTTTATGACAGCTTTGAACACCTTGCAATGGACTAGGTCCCAATGGAAAATTCAGAGTAAATGTGGAGTAATGGGGTCAAATCATCTCTGCTGAGATAGGACCACAACTTTCCACCATAATTCTACACAAAGCTCCTTGGGACCTATGATGACAACACCTGGGAATGTGGCTCTATAAATTAATCCTCTGGTATTAAAATACAGTAAAATGAAGATTAGGATATAAAATAATATAAAATAGGATATAAAATCAGTGAGCTTATCTGTATGATTTCTTCAGAGCCCTATGGAATAAATTACATCCCCAGATTCCTTCACATCTGTTTACACATATAACTCAGTTGTGTTCATATATATGAATTTGGCATAGCACTTTTTTTTAAAAAGCACAAACAACCTCTTCCTTATTGTTGTTAATGAAGAAATTTAAAAAAAAAATGTATAGTTACATGTAGATATTAGCATATACTCTTCACAGATATGTGAACATGACCATAAGAATGATCAAGTAATAAAGAAAATATCATTGAGAGAACTAAATCGTACTCGAACAATGAAGGACAAACTGATGGCTACATGAACAGTGTTCACTGTAATGAACATGACCATTAGACTCCTTGTAATTCCTATGGATTACTATGCAATGACATATTCAACATTTTCAGCTGAGGAAAAATGCCTGCGTGTCTTGGAGAAAATAATGTAGCCAAAGGAAACCCTCTCTTTATTTATAGATAAAAATTAACTCCTGTCATTTATTTTTTTCTGTGTGTCTCAGGTGGCCTGGTGGAATAGATGATGTGCGATCATTTGTGATTTATGCAAAAGATTTATTAAAGCACAAATTACGTAAGTTGGGACAAAAGTTTGCAAATTTATCTTGGCAAAGATGGGTTCTTGCTGCAGCATTTGGTCTTGGTGTACGACGTGCTTGTTTTGGAAAGCTGCGAGTACTCACTGGGTGTCAAACATCTGAACACTCTCTAGAGTGGCAGTCTGCTTCTCTCCCTTGGTTTTGCTGCCTTGCCATTTGCTTGCACCAAGAGATAGGATATTCCATGGAATCCTACACACTGAACTAATCCACTGACTTGGACAACAGTAGCTGAGTGGAACTGAGGCATTGATAGAGGCTAGTAAGACCCCAGTCACTGAGATGAAGAAACACAAGTCATCTCACACATTCCAGTCACAGAAATGGTGTCCAAACCCTGTCCAAAACCTGGACTTCCCCGGACATGACCGGTTAAGCTCAAATTTCTATGTGAAGCTCAGTTCCAGGAGGATTTGTGTACCTGTTTGTTTTTTCTATTATGAAATTTTCTGTTGACAGGACAAGAGCCTTACACTCCTGCATGATTCCAGAGTTCCTCTAAATAATACTCAAACCCACAATTGCTGACACAGATCACACAAGGAATATTTTCTAACTCTGTGCATTATACAGCAATACTGTAATTTTCACCTCTCTTTTTTGGACAGTCAGTGACAATTTTCTGGGTTTTTTTTTTTGACTCCTAAGGCTCAATAAAGTCAAAGAGATAGAAAGCTACGGAAGAAATACACATTTTCAGATGAAGCAGCTCCAAATGTCTTTTCCTGAAAGAACCTTAAGACAAGTTTCAATTGCTAAATCAAAGGCGCAGGGAACTCTGGTTGGTAGAAATTTCCATATCGCTTATGTTTTACGTAAAACAGTTTTTGCTGCCGGCTCCCTTGCCAAAATTCATCTGCTGTAACTAAGGTGTGGAGGCACCACTGTCCCGAGCGCAGGAACCATACCGCACCTGCTGCCATCCTGACTAACCCAGTGTGAAAACAAACCCGCGTAACTCCTCGCACATTTTCCTTTCGGCGTGTGCTGAGCCGCCCCCTCCTCTCGGCGGTCCCCACGCACCCTCCTCCCGCACCCACGTCCCCGCCTGCGATGCTGCGTGTTACAGCCGCCAGCTGGGATCTAAAAATGGTCCCAGCGTGCCTCAAGCGATCCCCGGCACAAGCAGAGTCCCCCGCACCCCGAGCCGGGGTGGTCTTTGCGCGCCACGCGGTGCTCGGGGGGACGCGGTTCCCCGGCGTGACACCTGAGACTCCCCCCGCGCCTTTAACCAGTGCGAGCATCGGGTTAAAAGTGACGGATTTCTGGTATTTCACTTGTGTTTCACTGCTGCATTTCGCTGCAATTAGCTCGAAGGCGAAGTTGCCGGCTCCGGCAGCCGCGCTCGCCGGGCCCTGTCACTTTCCAAGATTTTCGCTCGAAGAATTGAAAAGGCGGAAACTGTCGAGAAACCCACGGGCGGTCCCAAATCACCCCGCGGATCACGGCCCGTTCCGGCCGGCCGAGAGCACCGCTGCCCGCGGGTTTCACCCGAAACCCCGCTCCATCTGCCCCCGTGGAGGAATGGAGGGATCGAGGGATAGCGGGATGGAGAGATGCAGGGATGAAGGGATGGAGGAATAGT
>VXAY01004086.1:116863-137643 GCA_013399855.1 Oxyruncus cristatus
CCCCGGGGGCGGGCGGAGTGCGGGGCCGGGGCCGCCCCGTCGGTGCTGCCGGAGCCCATGAGGAGCGGCCGCGGAGCCGCTGAGCGCCCGCGGAGGCTGTGCCGCGGCCGCGGGTCCGGGCACGATGCAGAAGAGCGTGCGGTACAACGAGGGGCACGCCCTGTACCTGGCGCTGTTGGCCCGCAAGGAGGGCACCAAGCGGGGCTACCTCAGCAAGAAGACGGCGGAGACCAACCGCTGGCACGAGAAGTGGTTCGCCCTCTACCAGAACGTGCTCTTCTACTTCGAGGGCGAGCAGAGCGCCCGCCCCGCCGGCATGTACATGCTGGAGGGCTGCAACTGCGAACGGGTGCCGGCTCCCAAGGGATGCTCGGCCGGCAGCGCCAAGGATGCTGCGCTGGACAAGCAGGTACCGCCCCGACGGCCGCCCCGCGGCCCCGAGGGATGGAGCAGAGGGCATGGGTGAGGGCGGGAAAGCCGGGCGCTGCCGCCCCCTCGTATTTCCCCGGAGGGGTCACGGTGTCACCCGGGGCGCCGGCTCCCGCGGGGAGTTCCCTCCCGCTCCGGGAGCGCTGGGAAGAGCAGCAGCCACTCAGAAAGCGGCGAACCCGGTGGCTTTTGTGTTCTTTCCGATGACTTTTCCCTCCTCCCTGACTCTTTCTTCCCCCCAGCGACTGCAAGCCGACTTTCAGTGGGGTGCCCGGAGAGCAGCATCCCACAAACGAAGTATTGTGTCATCTTGAACACTTCTTTGGTGCAGCTGTACATGTCTCACCAAACTCAGCAAACAGAGGGTGCGAGGTGCCAAAGTCCCAAAAGAGCATAGGGACACTAAGAAGTCACCGAGCCCTTCACTGCGGGGCTGCCCCTCTCCCAGCGATGCTCTGAAGAGGTAATAGGCTCTCAGCTCCCCCTCGGGAACCCCCGACCTGCAGGGGAGAGTTCATGCCCTAATTTGCAGCCTGCAAAATCCCGCTGGAATGGGCAGGTTCTTTGCCAGGCAGGTGTTGTGAAGCCGATCTTGCTTGAGATAGAAATGGTGGCACAACGCCCGAGCCGGGTCTCGCCCGGCTGTTCTTGGGGGAGGACCCTCAAGGCTTTGGTGGGATTCTTCCCGAGAAGGGTGACGGCTCATAACCGTGAACTGCCGAATTCCTGGCCCCCGCCCCCAGCTGATCCTCCCTAAAGCTGATCTGTTTGACATGACTGTGTCAAGCAGGCGGGTGTTTAAATACTCCCCGTGCATTACATAATCCCGAGGAGAAGGACGCCGTGGTTGTTCAGCGTAGATAGAGAACGGGTATCTCAACCACACACCTCCGATTGCCTCATTTGAATTCCTGATCTTACTTGCTGCCTGTTTGAAATGTGTTTGTGTCTGTGCCTGCTGTGCCCTCGTGCCTTTCTCCCGGAACGGGAGAAACCCAACAGGTGTCAGGCAGGTTTGGGGAAGTTTGGCTGGTTGCGAGGAGCGTGGTTTAAGCTGCCCGCAGGCATTTCCCGATGGTTGTGAGAAAGGGACGCGGACCAAAGCCACGCTCTGAAACCCAGCACATCGCCGTGCTTGGCATCTCCATTGCGCAGAGAGCTTCGGTGCTTTCTTGCCCGTTTGGCACAAACACTTGTGTGCTTCAGCACCCTTCAGATGGTACGTGGTTAATGAGTGAACTCTTGGAAGTTGGAATGGCTGTAGTTTTGTCATATTCACCCCTCACGGTCTCGCTCGTTGCTTTGAGACATGTTTTTACAGCATTATAAATGGAATACTGGAGGAGTCCCCAAATGAAATTAAATGTGGATGTTGCCCTGCCTGCTTTAGATTGGCTTAGTACACTTGTTCATCAGTAGCATTGTTAAACTACATCTTGACGAAGAGAACTGTGTGAAAACAAATCCTTTCCATATCTGTTCTCTTGGAACCTTAATTGTGGTTTTACGTTGATGAATAAGTTGTTCATAATTGCATTTAGTGATGCAGAGACAAAATAATTACAGGTCATGAGGCTGAGCTTTGCATTGGTTTAAACATCAACTATGTTGGTTTTCAGCAATAGCAGGCTGTTATTAAAGAGGCAGAAGAAGACTTCATTTTACTTACAGGATGCTAGTTTTAATTTTCAAGGTAAATCACCAGAAAATATCCTTTTATGTTCACCTTTTGCTTCACCCAAAACCTTTGTTCAAAGCTTTTGAGTGTTAGTAGTTTTTACAGATGTTTTTTCATTAAAGTGCACCCTTGTTTGTACATACATACAGACACAAACCTTTGCTAAGGTGTACAGGACTAAAACTGATCCATCACAAGAAGAAAACAGAAAGATTTAAAAGTTAAACAGTCCTTTTTATTCAGAAAATGTGCTCATATTCTTACAGGTGGGAAATAATAAACCATAAACCTTCATGGAACCTTAATTAACAGAGGCATACAAAGTCAGTCAGATGATAATGAAAACTCAGTGTTGCACATGTTAGTGTAAAAATACTGCCTAGATTTAATTTGCTTTAATTTAACCACACAAATGTATTAATGGAGTGGCAAAAATGAGAAGCTCTATGCCAGTGTTTAAAGAATCAGATCTCTTTTCTCTGAGAGGCAGAAGAAAAGAGTAGTCTCTTTCAGTCTGGGTTTTATTTACCTAGGTAATTTAGACATTAGAGTGATATGTGCTATAGAATTACACAAATGAGGGAGAGAAAGAAGAATCAATCACATGAGAGACCTCCATCAGCATACTTTGAATGGATATTTGAAAAAGCAATGCATTTTCTTCAAGTTATGTAATGAAGATTATGGAAAATGCTTGCAGGACAAATAGATTTTGTTTTCCTTGACTTGCAGATCCTTTTAATTTTAGTTTTGAGTTATTTTGGAATTGATTGTCATGTCTTGTGCCAGGTAAAACTGTGTTGGTAAGTTGTGAAAGCTCAGTGGGAGGAATGTTGTGGCTCTACTACCCCGCACAGGAGACCGAATTTTCGTAAACAGATGTGTCTAGGTTTGGGTTATTTCCCAACAATCCCAGCAGCTGGATAATTCCACATTTAACCTCTGCTGGTGTTGTTAGGCCCCTCCAGCAGCCCATCATGAAGAGTAAAGTATTACAGGCACCACCATTGTGTGGAAGATGCCAAATGCCTTCATATGATTTGCTGTAATATTACAATGTTAAGAGCTTGAAAAAAAATTGCAGTGACAGAATGTGCTTATTTTGTCTTCTCCACTAACATATTAGTATGGTTTTTTTATATTCAAAAGGATATTTACTTCAAAGGAAATTCTTTTAAAAGTACAGCACCTTACTTAGTAATAACTGCTTAAAGAGTGAATCAATTGATATTCTGGGAATGTGGTATCAAGTTGAGTATGTGGCAGATAATAAATGGTTTGTAGGGGGAGTTTTTTGTTTTTATGGAAAAGTGTTTTGATCTCTGTCAGAATTTAGAATAGTTTTTGTAAACACCAAACCAGTGTTGTTGTACACTCTGATTTCACATTTCAGAAAGAAAAAAAAATACATTAATTCATTGAAAGAATAACAGTGTGGAAGAAGCTGAGTTTCAAAACAGTGAAGTAAGACTTGGAAATACTACATGTGAAAATTTTCTGATATTTGTTAAACTCCTTCTTCCTGCAGGAACTGTGGGCTGTGAACAAGGGTAGGTTCGAACAAGTCCTTCACTATGACACTGAAAGACTCAGAATAAATTTCAGCTTTTCTTTCAAAAACTGTGGAAAGAGAATGGCTCTGCCCCAGTGAGTGGGTAGTCTCTGTTGAAAGTGAAGTAAAATGCTTAAAACCACACTTTCTACAATGCTTCATATGAGGTTGGCACTTGTTATCCAGCAAGTTCACAGATACCTTTTTAAAATACTATTGGAAAACAAGTGAATAGAGGAATGTAAATATTATCATTATTATTATTGTCTGCATTGGGAGGAGGCCTGTATGTTTAGATTCCTTCATAACTGTGCATTGAATACATGGAAATGTTTTGATGCAGTTATTAATAACTGTCTTAGAGTATTTGGGCTTGTAAATGTTACACGATTTTAGCAGAGACTATTCTTTGTATCTTGCCCGCAATAATCTTCCTTCCACTTAGCAAAATTAAATGCAGTATTAAGTCCATGTCCCCACAGATTAACAGAATCCAATTATTTGAATTTTTTGCTGCTTACTGTAGTTCTGATTTTGTAGAGGACACAGTGATTTTGTGGTGTTTGGAACCTCTCTGTTTTACGTACTTTCCCTGATGTGCTAAAGCAGGCATATGCCACCAACAGCTTTTGCTGTACCTCTCAGATAATGTAAAAATATATATAACCTGGTAACAGCATCTAAAGGGCATTTTTTCCTGAAGATATGATGAATTAAATGTTAATCAGTTTTATTTGGCAAAAGCCCCCATGTTGTTCACCTTCCCAAGCCTGTTTTATGTAGCAGGTGCCTGAGGAGAGGTGGGGGTTCTTTTTGGCACCTTCAGGTGTCACATCATCCATAAATGTCCCTGCTTGCATGGGGCCAAGTAACTCCCTGGGACGTTCCACTGCAAATGTACACCAGAGATGACCATGTTTTAGAAATGTTCAGTAGCATTTAAAAAGTAATAGATGACTTCTTCTCAGCATCTGACAAGAAAAAAAAGTGTTGGGTTTTCATCTTCTCCAAACTTCTTTTTTTTTTTTTTTTCCACGGGGGGGGGGGGATGGAATATCTTCAACAGAATGAGTTAATTAAAAAAGACAGCTATTTGTCCTCCTGGGAGTAGTGTTTTTGTAAGGCCTTCTCATGGAAGAGTCTTGTGTGAAGACAACTTTGGGGTAACCTGTTCTTCTTTTGGTTTCCCAGGTTATCCCTGGACCTCACTGTTGTTCAGTCACTGTCATTAGACAACCATTCACCAAAATACTCTGTTTCAAACAAAGGATTTTGTTTTGTGTTTAAGGGGTAACTGAAAAGGGGGTCACTGGCTCTGCACTTCAGGGAAGCTGCAGCCAAGTGGCTGCCCCTTTCCCTTCATGAAGAATTGAAAAGTGAGTTTACAATGTGCCATCTGACTTCAGGCAACATGCGGTAAATAAATGGAAAAATAAAAGTAAATTAAAAAAAAAGCACCCAAAAACATGAACAAACAAACAAAAAAAATCCCCTTCTGATCCCTCCAGGGACTGAACTTTGCTCTTTGATGAATGTTTTGTGTTTACTTGCTTCCTTAATAGTGAGCACATTTTGTGAACAAAGGGAAGAACAGGAAAATCTGACAGCCACATTTATTGCTATTTTGCCAAAATTTGGGCAATTCCTCCTACCTAGAAGAAAATGTTTGTTTCTTCCGTAGTTTTACCAAGTGGGCTATTTGTAACTGTACATTTGAGGGGAATACGCATGGCTGATAATTGAGTTACAGGTAGATGTAGTTTATTTTTGACATACTTTCCTCCTGAAAGGTTGGTTAAATTCACACAGACAGAACTTGGAGAATATCGATGACAGAACTTGGAGAATATCGATGACATTTAATAGTTTACTATTAAACCTTTGGCAGCTTAATCCACCTTAAATGACTTTGGTCAGGAACTAGTTTTCTGTTCTGGAGTGTCTGTCACCCCTGAGGGCAAAAGGCAACAAAGGACACCACCTGAATATCTCAGAGAGTAACTGAAAGGTCATTGGGACTGATGGTAATAAGACCAGATTTTGGTGAGGCAAAGTATTATTTAAAAGAAACAAGGGGGTGAAGTCCTCAACGTTTCCCTGCAAGGTATCATAAGATCCTGAAATATTACAATGTGGTCTAACAGAAGCACATCATCCGTAATTAAGTCATTGGATAATAATTAGATCCCAAGGCAAATGACATTTGGCAAAGGCTTATTTGTGGGGTTGCTAGGAAATCCTTTTAGCTAACAGGTGAAATGTCAGTAAGCAAATGACTGGAAGCCCAGGTTAGAACTAGTTTGGAAATAAATTTCAAGGCATAAGGACCAAAGCTGTCACACAAACACTTAACACGTAGGAATAATGTGTCCCACAGCCCCACCCTTAAACATCACACAAAGGCTGTACAAGGTGACCAGGACCTACATAGATTGGTGTAGCTCATGCTGTTGATAGGAACAGTCAAATTAAATTGCAAATAAAGCATCATAACAGTTTAACATGAATTTTGTTCTTCCACTGGTCTTACAGTCTGTGCTACCACTTGTTTCATTTCATCTCCTTTGTTGGTGGAGTTGCACCTACTTGGCTTAATCTGTTCAGTTTCTCAAATGTAAGAGGAATATTTCTACAAATGAAAAAAGATGCTGAGCAGAAAAATACCAAGCCAGTCACTAATCTACTGAATAATTATACTTCATTTTTATTAATTTGCCTTTATTTAACTTTTATAATTGATTTGTTGGTTCAGGGCTTTTTTTCTTCATCATTTAAGCAGATTGGTAACTAGGTGGACATGGTTTAGTGCTAAACATGACAGTGCTGGGTTATCAGCTGGACTCGATGAATTTAGGTGCTCTTCCATAGACCTGCTGTGGGGCAGAGGGGAGTGTGTAGGTTTTATCTGGACTGAGAGCAGTGTTGATGTTTGTCTTCTGTCTGACTGTGGACCAGCCACACCAATGCACAAAGAAGGTGCTGTCAGCCTGTCCTTGTCCTTGAAGGAAAATGAGATTTTAGGTAGTACCTCTTTCCATTTTTTCTGTCTACCAGCTCTTACTGATGCTGAGGATTGATCCAAGGATGGGGATTTTTTTAACACTGTGCCTCTGCTCTAAATGTGTAGGAATATACACTTGCAATTGAGCTTCCAGTGCGGTTTTTGTTTGTTTGGGGTTTTTTGTTTGGTTTTTTGCTTTGTTGGTTTTTTGTTTGTTTTGGTTTGGTTTGTTTGTTTTGGCTTGTTTTTAATTTTCTTTGGGGTTTTGTTGTTGTTGTTGTTTTGTTTGTTTGTTTGTTTGTTGTTGGTTTCTTTGGTCTTACCAATCCCATAAGGTTTTCTGTTTGAGGTACAGAATCAGTATATATGGAAGCAGAGCCTTCCCCAAGTCAATCCAGCTATTTCAGTATCTTTTGGTGCTTGTCATGAGCTCAGAACTAACTGAATTTTTTTAGGATGTGTTTATAAACTGCCAATTCTGAACTGAGCTATATTATAATTTTTCATCACTTCTTTAAAAAAAAAAAAAAAGGGTTGTCTTTTAAGAGTTAAATGCTGTAACTATTTAAAAGAATCTGGAATTATATTCTCCTCCTTCTCCTTGTGGCACTGTGGAACAGTGACTTTTGTCCATCTTTTGCCTTTTGAGGCTTTTGACTGTGATATAATGGCTGTTGCTTAATTATTCTGCAGGCTTGAACCAATGTGATTCAAGTTCCTAAATTCTGCAAGATGTCCACTGCAGTGCAGTGTGCCCTTTGCAATCTTTTGAACTCAGCAAGCTCATTAAATTGCCTTAATTAATTTTATTTAGTTCATTAGATTGCATTTTTAAAATGCTGTGCCTCTAGTTAACATTCTTTGAGTAAGCCATAAATTCTCTGCAAATGTCTATATCTGTGCAGTAGTGGACTGTAAGAAAGAGTGCTGCTCATACGCCTTCAGGTGCCCCACCTGAGCTGGATCCCTTGGCAGACAGTGAAGTCCTGGCCAGTGGAGTTAGCACAGTCTGGAGAACTGGTCACCCCATCCTAAATTTGTTTGCATCTCTTTTGCATCCCAAGGTGTTCGCATCTGTTCTGACATTTCCCACACACTCCTGATGTTTTCTCTTGGCTGTTTTGGGTACCTGCTGGGTCCTCATGGAAGTTTAGGAAGGCTGCAGGTGACCCCTGTCTCTTCTTCATTCTGATTTCTGTTCATTCCTCTGCCTTACTCAAGTTGTTTCTCCTGTTTCAGCAAATCTCTGGAATTGTGGAGATCATGTGCAACCCATTTCACAGAGTGTCTCTGGTGTCCTCCAGGTTGAAATCAGATTTTATTTTTAACCCCATCCATCCATGGAGGAGCAGGCATGCCAAGAAAATTGCAACCTTGTTTTGCACTAGTCATGTTGTCTTCAATTTGGCACTCACAGAATAATTTTAGTGAACTATTAGAAATGCTTCTTCCTAATAAATTTGTTGGGGACAATTAAAAATGTATGGGCCAACTGCAAAGCTCTCTTGAGAGAAAGGTGGGAGAAGAACTGACAGAAGAGTAGAGACATCCAACAGAGATACCTGTGCAACATCAGCACTGGTCACACAGGTGTTTGTGTGTGCAAGTGAAGGAGGAGCAGTAGTAAAGGGCACTTTGTCATACCAAAGGTAATAGGGGATTATTGCACTTGATATCTGAAGTATTTTAACCTATGCCTAGGGCTTGATCAGGCAGGTGAGGGCTCCTGGGATGGTGCCATGTTTATATGTTGGCTTTGTGTCACTGAGATCTTCTGGTTGTAGCTTTCTTGGCCCAAGAAGTATATGATGGCTGAGGGAAATACCAGGGACTCCTTTCTTGTAAAGTATTCAGAAAAAGAATTATGATGAATACCCTGAGAGGGGTCATTTTCTATAGGGCTTTTCTGTTTCCACCTGCTCCTTCTCTGAGCATTTGCAGTGTGTGAGACATTAGAAGATTTCATGGTAAGGCATAAGAGATAATTCTGTAGTAAAATCAGAACACTTTCTTGTGGGGTCTGGATTCTGCCTTTTGCCTGGGATCCCTGTGAAAAATTGCACAAATCACATCCACAAGGTGTTTTACAGTAATTAATCATTCCTTGTTTTGGGGACCCAGCTTGGCTTAGGAGATGTAGATGTAGAACCAGTCTCTGTGAATGTAGTGGTTAAAAAATAAAAGTGCCACTTAAACACTGCAAGTCAATGGTTTTTCTCATCATTCTTCCAAATTTAGTTGTGTCAGAACTGCTTGGTTTTGTGCAGACCGTATATGCAGTGATTTTGTGCTGACTGTGTGTGCAGTAATTCCTTCTTACCTCATTGTCTGTTTTGGAAATAAAAGTGTTAATACTAAGGAAGCATCTGAATGACATCATAAAAGAAGTTTCTGAACTCTGCTGATTAATGTGCAGGGAGATGTGCATCCAAGAATCATGATAAAGCAGACTGTGAAATCACGTCTTGCCTAGTGTGGTGGCTGAACCAGCATCTCCTGAGAGAAGAATTGTTTAATAAAGGACTGCAATCACTGCGTTCGCACTTGTGGGACTGAGTTAACAGCCTCAAACATAGTGCTCCTTCCTCACCTCCCTGTACCTGGATTTGTAACTTAATGCCAAAAACTACCAAAAAACCAGGCAAAACCCCAAACTCCAAAACCACCAAACTAAAAAACCAACATGAAACTGACATACAAATGCCTGCAAAAAATCAAGCTTTTGATTAATTTTGATTCATTCATGATTTATGTTGTGGAAACAACCACACAGAGACAACTCCTTTTGGTGCAGACTTACTGTTGTGATAGGTGTGAGCTTTCAGGCCTCAGATGAGGGTTTTTTTCTCGTATTTTACTGCCTGCTGCAGATGGAAGTTTCGTAAGTGCATTACTAGTTGGCCTGAGGGAAGCCAGGGTAGCTGGTGTCCAGTATTACACAGCCGAGAATGGGCAGTGACCTGAGAGAGCCCCGTCATCCACAGTGTGAGAGGGGCTGCAGAGCTACCAGGGGTCATGTCTGCACCACAGACAACAATGCTGAAATTTAAAGAGAGAGGATCTTCCCCGAATGCTGCTTTGCATCCCTGTGGCTCAGCAAGTGATAGTCTGGCTATGGGACAGCCACAGGAGGGAAGTACTGCAGCCACTTGGATACACTTGACAATTCAGAGTAATTCCAAGTGATTCTGTGTGAAATAAAGAAATTAATTTACCTTCCGCAGAAAGGGGCAGGGGGGGAAGTCTCTACCCAGCTCTGATTTAAACAGGTTTTCCTAAAGATCATTGACTTTCTGCAAATATATATTTGACTTTTTTATTTTATTTTTACCTTTTCTTGAAGACATTTGAATGCATGTCTTATGTGTGTTTGTAGCCTGGGTGACACAGACTGGAATGATGGTTATTTGGGGTTAGTTGCTTCCTGAGCCTCCTGGTGAATCAGTTTTCTGTATGCTGCAGTTCTGTGAAACAGCTTAATACACGGAATTCCATCCCATATGCTGGCATATGGGTGACACCATCTGCATGGGGATGTTTGTTTATCCTCACAGTTTTTTAGGGTGTTCATCTGTGGCTCCATGGGTGAGCATAGAAGTGGTTTCCATGTTAGTCATGAGGTGTCATGTGCAAGTTTCTGCGCAGGGGAAAAGCACACGGCAAGACCTGAGAAGTGCCAGATCCTCAAACCTTCATCTGGGGTATTCCTCTTGTAGCTCATGGCTTATTTCCCCCTCTGCCACTGGAATCTGTTGGGTGCACCTTGCAGGTTTGTTCTTCCAGGCAAAATGCTTTCTCTAGTGTTGTTGAGCTCAGTTGTACAATATTTCAGGCAGTTGGGTTTTGGTGCACTTGTCTGAAATTGGAAAGAGCTTTTCCTCATATTTTTTTTTGTAAATGAGTTATTTGTAATTGTAGCAGTTCCTCTTAATACTGTTTAGGCTATATGGGTGAATTTATGAGCTTTTTAATAATTGAAATTAATTGCTGGGATAATATTGTATGTTTGCTCACATATTTGCTTCATCTTTGAGCCTTTCCCTTCAGTGTTTGTTGCCTTGTGTAAATTTCAAAATGAGTTTGTTTCCTCTTCCTGGCCTGTTTTCTGCCCCACAAACGTTAATGTGGTGCTTCCAGGTTGCCTCATGTGTGCAGTGCTGGGAGGGTTGGATGAGCTTGCTAAGTCTCTGCTCCTCCCTTTTGGACCACAATAGGAGATCACTCGATGTATGCAAGAGGGAAGACATAAACAGAACCTAGGGCCTCTGTAGGACTTAGTTCATCATTTGTGTCCTTTCTCACGGCTTCTCCAGTGCATCCTGTCCTGTTTGTGCAGCTGCTTCAGTAGCTTCCAGGACAAACCTACTTAATTTCTTGGTGTGGAAACCTCTTCTTGGCTGAGAGATAATGACTTCCTATGGTTGTTTTCAAGGTGGATGTCCAAGCCCAGTTACTCTCACAGTGGTGCAGTGCACAGGTGGTCACTCAAAAAAAGCAAAAGAGGTCACTTTACTTGCCTTCCATGCAACAGTCATGGGAGACAGTGCTGTGGTGTGCGCCACAAAGAGCTTCTGTGGAGGGTGCACACCCAACAGAGCACAGCTGGAGTGTTTGTAACTTCACTGGCAGTCTCTTGGCATTTGCACTCAGGTGGCCTCTCACCTGTCTCACTCTTGCAGGATGATTTTCCTTGGTTGGACACCCTTGCACCCACAGTCCATTCTGTGATTCAGCCCCTTTCTTTAACTTCTGTCTTGGCTGCTTAGTCTTGATGTTGCCAGATTTCCATACCTTTGGATTTCTAGGGTGAAGGGAATGTGTAATACTTCAGGTGGAGACCAAGTGAATTGGCTCTATGGCAAGTATAACAGTAAATGTTGGATCACTTTAAATGGCTTGTGGAATAATCTGAATTTCCAGAAGGAGCTCAGACGATTTACTTTGCAAAGGAAACACAGCAGGTCCAAATACTCTTTAAAGCAATTCTGATTTCTGTTTCTAATGTTGGTTTTTGACCTCTGTGGTGGAGTGTGAGATTTGTTAAGAATAACAAAAATATTCACTATCCAAGGCATCTCATCTTTTTGAATTGTGGGGGTTTTTTTGTCTTTCCTATTATGTTTTCTATCTTACAACACTGTCAGCATTTTACACTTATATGCAGCAAAAATAGACTTTTTTTTCCTATAAATTACTTTGCTTTAATATAAAAACTCAGAATTTTCTTGATTCTTGAGTGGCTCTGGAACACAAACCTCTTTGGCTTTGAATCCATCAGTAGTCTTTAATGATTTCTTAATGCAGTCAAGTGGTATCCAGACTTTTTTCTTGAGTGAACCTGGAAGGCTGTATAGTGGTCATAGTGACTGAGAGAAGTTCCCGAGGGCTGGAAGAGAGTAGATGTATCCCTCATACCTTCAAGGATGACAAAAAAGGAAGATCCATGGAAGTGCAGGCCAGTCAGTCTCTCCTTAGTCCCTCAGAAGGTGTTAAAGAAAATCCTTCTGGAAAGCATTTCCACACATGTGACAGCAAGAAGGTGATTGAGAGTGGTCATTGGGGATTCACAGAGGGGAAATCATGCTTGACCAACCTAACAACCCTCAGCTGTGGTGTGGATTGAAAGCTCTTTGAATAACCAGGCCTCGAGGACCAGCAAAAGATGATGTTGAACCTTCACCCAGGACATTCAGTTCTAAGAGAGGACTGTTGGCCCAAATAGTAGGAATTTTCTTTGTAAGGAAAACCAGCAAGGCTTCCCACTCCGCTTTCTTAAATTTTCCTCTCTGCTTGTTGTCAGGAAGTAAAATCATGTGTGAGAAGAAATATATATGCCAGGACATTGTTTCAAGTTGCTGTACAGTGATCAGTCTTACTTGTCTTTCTCTGGAATAAATTTACTATTGGCTCAGCATCTTAGCTGATGTGTTACTGAGAACCATAATAAAAATTCAAAACTCTTTAAGGGTTTTCTAAAATGTAAAAAGATAAAAACTGTCTTTTTGTGCTTGTGATACCCTTTTTTTTCTGCATGCATGCATTAGTACGGCATGTATGTGGCATGTATTTTCTACTTCAGTTCTTTTTTGCTGGGGGAGTGAGAGAGGTTGTTTTCTTTTTAATCATTTCCCATCTGATTTAAATTTAAGTAGTCATTCTGGTTTGGCTCACGTTTAAATTGTAGCAGGAAAAAATTGTGCAACTAGAATAAACTTAACTTTAAACTTTTCTGTGCTAATGAACAGAATGTGATATAACTGTTGCTAACTGAAGCTGAAGCCTTTTTTCCCTGTCTTGAGTTACTTGGAATATATCAGTAATTCAGCCTTTGTATTCTCCTTGTGCTGAGCAGTAATCCTATTTACAAAATACTTAGGTTTGCTGCTCTGGGAAATGTAAAATAACTTTGGACCTTCTTCAGGCTGTGTTTATTATAGAGGTAGAAGCAAGGAGGGGAAAGTGGTTGTTAGGCTTTAGTATTTTCAAGAGTCTGTCAGAAGGACTCATGTTGGCCCTAGTGTTTGTCACTTTTTTACCCATTTTCTTCCTGATTTTGCCCCTTACTCTTTACTTGTCCCTACTGTTTACTCAGGTGGCTTTTTCTTTTGTTATATCTTCACTCCCTGGGGTGTATTTGGGAAATACCTATCACCTATTGAAGGTGCATCATGCGCAAAACTGAACACCCCCAAGCTCAGCTCAGCATCGTGAGGAGTTTTTTATTCCTACTCCACTTTCTTTTATGAAAGTATATGAATGGTGCTTCTTACATCAAAAGCATAGAACAAATGTTTCTCCTTTACTGTGTGTGATGTAATTTCACTGGAGTGGATTATTTAATCTAAATGACTTCAGAGTTTAGTCTCTTCTAAATATATCAAGTGGGACCAGGTGCCTGATCTGCTTTAATACCATGTACCTTTTATTAAGGGTTGATCAGCTGCCATTTCCACTTATGTTTCCTGATGTTCTTTCTTGATTCAAGGTTATTTTTAAATCACCCAGGTCAGGAAGGATATGAGTGGGGTGGAGTGCTGAGGGAAGCATGGTTAATTAATGGAAAACATATTTGGAAGAGAGCTTTGGGAGCTTCCAAAGAAGAGTATTCAAATGTAATTGACTCATTTGATTAAAAACACTTATCAGAACCAGGCTGCCCCCTTTACCTTCTTAAAAACCCTTGAATTATGAATCCAGCAAATTAATTATCACAGAGTAATACTTCTATCAATAACAGTATCCAATTCTGCATGTACTGTATGTATAACCTGCAGCTTTTATTATGGATTAGTCATGTCGTGAGAATGCCAGTCTATGCTAATTTACAGTTGTTATTTGGGAAACTGGAGTGTGTCAAATCAGCTTAAAACACCAGCAGTTTTCCATGAACAATTTGAGAGAAGCACAAGGCTACTAAGGTGAGATGATGGAAAGTTTTAGCCTGGAGTTGTTGGCACCCTTGCTTGTTTTCAACTTTGGGATTACAGTGTGGCACAACAGAGTATGTCATGATATTGTTTTGGTCAATTTTTTTTTTTTTTTTTAATTAAGGTCTGAAAGGGGAACAATGTTACTTAGTGAGACACTTCCAACCCATTTTGCAAGTGGGGATGGACTTAGCCGTTTACAGTGTTTATATTGAACAAAAGCTGTCTCATAGAAGAAATTTTTACAGCTATGACTGCCAGTGGACTAGAACACCCCTTTCTACCAGTCATCAAGACTGGTACTACAAAGTCTCAATATGTCTTTTATTTTCCTTGTCTGACCCTTCTCTATCAGGTATTTGTGCCAGAAATCTTTGATCTCTCCCTTCCTTGATAAAGTTCTCTTTGACAGGCAGAAATAGCTGCAGGTTTTAATTATGCAGATGACGTTAGCTGTTCCTAAGGCTCTCTCCTGAGAGTAACAGAGAAAATATGTGGTGTTGTAAACTGTCACCGTGCAGTGAATGGATCCACGTGTGGGTCAGAGCTGGGCCACCCCCATGTGCTTTGGTGTCCCCGTGCTGTTGCCTCTGGGCAACCTGTGAGTTCCTCCCTGTTCCTGGGCAGGGAGGGTGTGGGAACAGCATTGCTTGTATTTATGTCATCAAAAATATCCAAGTACCCCAAGCAAATAAATAGCAGTAACAGATTTATTCAGCAGGCTGGATGTGTTGAAACCCGTAGCAGCCATTTGGGTGCATAGAAAGGATTAACCAGTTCCAGTACCCTTTCTTAATTACTCAGAGAAGCTAAATTAGAAGGTGCTGCTTGTGTGTAGAGGAGCCAAAGCTGTGTAGCTGTGGGCGTCTGAGAGCTGGGCATGCTTAGCTTACCATACATAGACACAGGAAGGCAAAGGAAGATACAGCAGACATCCCAGATTGCATTAAATGGAAATGTTGGCACCTGTTAGCATAATAAACAGAGTAGATAGCAAAAGCCCTTGTGATCAGCAACATAGAATGTGCAATATGGACTTAAAAGCATGGAGAGATGTACTTTTTTTGATGTTGATAGATGCTCTGAGGATGTCATTAAGCTCAGTAGTCGACACACCTGTTTTTAAAACTTATGCTGAAGTAGTTGTTCTTATGCACTGGCTATGCAATATTGGCTTATTTTTTTTAAAATGTTTGCCAAATACTTGTTTTAAGTTGTTTCTGGAGCTGGAACATACTGGGGTCTGTAGGTGAATTCAAGTGCTTTAAAAATGTTATTATGTGTGTTATTAAATATTACATAAAATTTAAGAATTTTTGTGTTATTAAATGTTAAATGTATTAATTTTGAGAGCAGGATACCCCAAAGCTTTGGAAAATTCCCAAGTTATGTTTTCGAAGTAAACCCATTTAACCCTCTCTTATCACTTGGATGACCTCCTTTTTGCAATCCTGAAATTACTTCCTAAATGTATTTAGTTAAGTGTATTTTATGAAGTTTACCTGCATAACTCCTGTCATCAGAGTCTTCCAAATGTGGTAGTAAAAATTCCTTTTCACTGTAATTGGCACCCATCACACACCACGCACTCAAAATTGCACAGAGTTTTTTAAATTGATACGTAACTTTCACATCCCTAACAAAGGTTGTGTTTTCAAAATAATACTTGCACATCTCATTTAGGGTTAGCCACATTACTGGCAAGCCAGGTTGTTTTTCCAGAACCAGCTGACAACCAGCAGGAATAATATGACTGTTTTAACTATATGCTGTTATCTAATGTATTAAAAAAAAAAGAAAGGGAGAAAAAAGGTATTGAAAACTCACATTAAAATTGGTTTCCTAGTCAGACACCGAAACTCAGAGCTGGAAACCTTTTGAGTTGCCTTTGAATATGCCTTGTTTGAATTGTCCTGAAGGTTGCAGAACATGAGATGACTGACAATTACCGCTCTGTTACTCAGTGAAACTTTGCACAATAAAGAATAACTCTCTGAGATACCCCTTCCAATTTCCTGTATTCTGGTGATGTATCCTTGTCTTTGTATGGAGAAAC
Organism: Oxyruncus cristatus; assembly: GCA_013399855.1. Classification (NCBI taxonomy): domain Eukaryota; kingdom Metazoa; phylum Chordata; class Aves; order Passeriformes; family Cotingidae; genus Oxyruncus; species Oxyruncus cristatus. The sequence continues at coordinate 133,007 of VXAY01004086.1, forward strand.
ACTGCTGCATTCTCTCAATTCTATGTGAACCATTGCTGTTTTCTTCAGACAATGGTGATATCCAGGATGTTAATGCAAGTGCCTACAGTTTATCTGAGAGCCTTTAAATGCTGATGCTTGCATATGGCTGGAGACCTTTCATTTTAGGGTATTTTTTGGTTGAATAAATTTAAGGGATTGCCATGTTTCTGCAGTGATGTCATGCGCTGGAGGTTTTTGTTATCAGATAATGTTTGCCTCTTGACCTCCTTCCCTGAAAGGCGAGCGAGTCCAAAAATACCGACAGAGCTTGGTTGTGTTTGCAGGGCTGCAGGGAAAACACTGTGTGCTTGGGTGAGGTCTGTGGACAAGGAGGTTTATTGTTGTGGTGCACAGAATACCTTTGTAAACATGTTTAGGAATAGAGAGCTCTAGGCAGCTTCTGAAGCAGTGGCACAAGCGCTGCAGGTATCAACCCTGAGCTCTAAGTCAGGTTTAACTCCACGCCATTCGTTATGGTGATGTAATTCATGTTAGAGAATGATACCTTGGTTCTTCCAACAGCAGCAAGAGTTGAGTTTGGATTATGTCACAGCTCAACCACCACAGGCTAAAAGTTTGGTCTCCTCTCTCTTGGGCTCAAAAACTGATGGATGGATAAATGTGTTGTTGTGGGGGGTGTGTGATGCTTTCCACAGGTGCTGTCTCAGGCAAGTTGCAGCCGTCCTACCCTGAACTGAACTTCATGCCTTTCGAAGAACTTGAAGAAAATAGTAGGTTTTTTGGTGCTGTCTTATATTTTCAGCCACCATTGCTCCAAATCCCCCAGGTTCCTCACTATTGCCCTCAAAAAAAGGGCTTTGCTACCCGTGTGCTTAGATACAAGTGAGAAGCAACCTGAGGCACTGGGCTGGTGTTGCTAAAACCATGTTGTATCATTTGTCGGAACACAAACGATCACTGTTCATTAGCACTGAAGCTAATGAACTGTTTGTGACATGGGATCACCACCACTCCAGTGTTTGTTTGCACACAAGGGACTGTTATTCAGAGCTGCAGTGACACACAAAATTTTTCCAAACAATTATGCGATTTGGATACCTTGCATTCAACAGAAATATGTCGATTTTACAAACAATTATTTTCCCACAACATGACTTAGACATACACAGTAGTTTCACAACAAAAGAGGGTATTACTTTTCAGGGAAAATTAATTTGTCTGTGTGGGTATAAGATGCATTTAACCTTTCTTTTGCATAAAAAGAACCCATAGAAAACTACATGGTGGCAGCTTTCTCATTTAGCAGTGAGATTTTTCTTTTTTGTGGCCCAAGAAAATTTCAGTGGACTTCTGCCAAATTTGGTTATATACTTCAAAAATATGAAATACTTAGAATAGCCATCTATAGTAAAAGTATATATTGAAAATGGATGACTGCCCAGGCACCTAATAGGAATGAGCATTTTGGGACAGGAAGAGCCAAGGGCAGGGAAAGGGATGAGTACATATGAAAAAATAAAGGAATAATCTAAATAAATGGGCCAGTCTGGCCAGTACAACTGCCTGTTCATGCCTTGTACTTGATCACCACAGTGTCTCTTGATTTTGCCTTGAACTCCAAACTGCAAAAAAATCAATTAGTACAATGTTGAGGTGTTGATCAAAAATCAGAAGGTATTTCTTTATTATACCATGTAGTTAGACCTCAAAAAGCCGCTGAAGACTTTAGAAGTAAGTATGTAGGAATTCAAAAAAGCATTTGGCAAAGTCTGAGAAGGAAAATGGCCATTTTAATGGAGAGCTCTTCTAAAGCTTTGTATCCAAATCACATAATTGTTTGGAAAAATCTTTTGTGTGCCACTGCAGTTCTGAATAACAGTCCCATGTGTGCAAATAAACACTGGATTGATGGTGACCCTGTGTCACAAACAGTTCATTAGCTCCAATGCTGATGAACAGTGATCATTTTTGTTCTGACAAATGATACAACATGGTTTTAGCAACACCAGCCCAGTGCCTCAGGTTGCTTCTCACCTGTTGTTGTTTCAGTTACCCGCTGTAAGAATTTTATGCTCTGCTCACCTGAAACAAGCTCTTTTTAACCATGTTTTTGGTTAAAGTGGAGAGAGAGTTTTGCCACACCAGCATTATAAACTGTGCCTGTGCCCCATGAAGAATTTCTGATTTTTTGACTTTGGAAGTTCCCACGTTATTTTAAAAATAAAGTTCCAATACTTTTTGTGACTATAAAAATATCCATAAATGATACCAAATTCTTTTTTTTTCCAATTCTTAGATTTCTTCTATGAGTCTGACTAATATGTAGCCTATAATATTTGTTTTCTTTAATATTTAAGGGTGGAAAAAATTAGGATAGCAGATGTAAGATAGAAGTTTTCTATTCTCTAAGGCATCATAATTGTAACACATCTATTGATCTGTGTTTGCACGTGTTTTATGTTTTATGGTTTCTTTTTTTCCAGAGGTGGTAGATAAAAATTTTGGTGTAATGGGTTTTCTCCTCTTTATCCTGAATAAATAATGAGTGGTAAGTTTTGGTTGTATCTTTTGAGGGTTTTGCAGTTGAGCATGTGATGTGATCTGCTCCATACAGGTAATTTTAAACCCTTTAACATGAGGACAGTGAAGAGTGGAGATGGAACATAGAAACTCTTGAGCCAAAAACCTGATTCTTTGGTGTGTGAGGACCTTGAGCATGTGGTGCACTATCAGTGTCTAGAAAGTTGCTGAGAACAATGTGTGGTGCAAATTGGAATTGCATTATCTTAATCTCAGTGTAAGTGAAGTCAGGGTCAGACTTGAAGACCAGGGGTTCCTCTGCATTTAGTTTAAGTTTTTCCACTTCTTTCAGTGGTGATAAGGTTTCAGTCTGGTGGTCATAATTCAGCCATAAGAGGACAAATAAAAGGACAGATTGCTATGAATTAAACACTCAGTGTCCTTAATTATTCTAGTGGAGCCCACAGAGCTGTATGGTGAGTGTTTTACAGGAGTACATTGAAAATCTTCATTGCAACTCTCCACTTATCTGCGTAAATAGCTGTATTTGGATTACTGACCTTCTTAGCAGTACTTAATTTTCCTGTACGCAAGCCCCAAATTATGCTGGGACATCTGTCAATTTGTTATTGCAAACTCTCCCGCAGCTGATTTTATGAGGACTCTACTATAAAACTACTTTAGCTTAATGACATTATTGCTGAAGAACATGAACGAGTTGCTCTTCAGTTTAGTGTCACAAATTTAAATGGTAGCCATTTAGGTGGAGCAGTGCTATAGAACGGTACTTGTGAAAATTTAAACAATTATCTGATATAAATATTTACAAGAGAGGTCTTGGTGGTAACTTGAAATATCTAAAAAGCAAACCTTTAAAAGTGTAGAGAGATGTAACACTCCTTTTAGTGTGAAGATTTGTTCAACTATTCAGGCTGCTTTTTTTGTAATAGAAAAACATAATTTTTTTAATGATTGACAAGTAAACATGGTTAGTTGTGCTGCAAGAAAAAAATTAGATACCTACTTCTTAAGAAAAGAATAATCTCCTTTCAGCACTGGTGGTGCAAGTAAAGCATTTTCCTACTGTGTTTTGTTTACAGCACATGAGTTTATTTTTGAATCATAGAAAGAGAATAACTCTTGCATCTCAAATCACAGAGTAGCCACTGGCAGAAGCCACTGAGAGTTATGATTTTGTGATTTTATTGCCCGTTCTGGGGAACAGTTTGCTCTTCTCAGTTTATCTGAATCACTGAAGGACTAGCCAGTGTCTGTGGTCACTGACAGGATAATAGGTGGCTTATTTGAGACAGGATGGTAAACCCCATAACCACAACATGTGACTATCTGCCATGCCTATGTTCTGTGTTCTGTTTATGCACAAATTATTTTATAACGCTGCTATGTACATGTTTTTACTCAGCAATTTTTAGAAACAGCTGTAATTCGTGTTCACAGAGCCAACAATGTTTTGTTCTAAATAAAAGAAATGGGAAGAAGATAAAAATTATCCCATGGATCTTGTCAATTGAGTTTAAAGTAGTTTTCACGCTTTACTGATTGCATTTTAAATTCCTTTGTGTGAAAAACAAGCTTTCACCTGTTATAGTTCACCCTTTAGCTGTTTGCCTACAGCATCTTCTTCCCAGGATCACACAAGGCTTAGGTCACTCCATCAGCACCCAAAATTGGGTTGAAGGTTGGACTTGCTGGTCTTGGAGGTCTTTTCCAACCCCGATGATTCTGCGGTTCTCTGTTCTCCTGTTTCATCCACAGCTGAGGGTTGTGGATGACCATTCTGCTAGCTCTCTACAGCATTTAAGCAGTGAGGAATTAAGGCATAATTAAAGGCTTCATTCCCAAATCTCCAAGATCAGAGCAGTACCTGTGCTTTGGTAGTGTTGTCCAGGTCATTTCCCTGTGGCTGGATCCCACAGAACCTCCTCACAAACTCTGTATGTGATGATAGTTCTGGGAATGTCACTTTGACAGCAATTTTGCTGTATTCTTCCTCTTCTAATTTTTCTCCCTTACTTCAGCCAGCTACATCATGCATGTTTCTGTAACAGAAGAGTTAACTGGATGTGATTTTTATGCCACTTTTTTTTTTTTTTTTTTTTTTTTTTTTTTTTTTT
>VXAY01004086.1:137675-154575 GCA_013399855.1 Oxyruncus cristatus
TTTTTTTGCCACGGGAATAAAATCTGTAAGCCTACAAGATAGTATGTTTCCACAGTTGTGTTCAAAATGTGAACTTTGGAACTTCTTCCTTCAGTTATCAAAAGCACTTCTGCATTATTTTGTCTTTGGGAAAGATGATTTTAAGGTCTTGACAGAAATTGCTTTGTGGGTTTCTCATTCCTCTTTAAGAAACCTGAATGAGCTTATCTTTCTGACACCATGTCAGGCAGTAGGATGGCAATCTCTGTAATTACTACAACTCCCGCAATAGAAGTAGTATCCCATTTTTATGCAACTGATAGAACAAAGAAGTTTATTAATTTTTTACATTACAAAAGTTAGAGAGGAGGTGTCAGAAATAGAATTGTAAGAATGAAGGCAAGAAGTGTAGGAATTCATGGAGGGTTTCCTTGGATGGTGGTCTTCAACTTTTTTAAAAAATTATTTTGCATGGAAAAGGTAGTTCTAAAAGACCTGAAAAAACCTTCATTATTTACTACACGTTTTTTCCCCCCATGTGATTGAGCAGCTGGTTTGACTTAGTAAATCAATATATCCACTGACCCACAGCAAAATGTTTGGCTTAGAACTGAGTTGCATTAAGCTTTGCTGGTCTGTGGTGCTGTGGTAGCTCAAAGAAGAGCTTTCACCTTTTCTTGTATATCCTGGTTCCTTGGGACTTCTACCCATTGTAGAATTATTCCTTGGGTAAGAAGTACACCCCATTACAGTCCCTTTTAGGCATGTACAGGTTGATCTGGAACAGGCTTCAAACAAGGCAGATTTTGGTCAGTCCATCATAATTGGTTGAATCAACACAAAGTGTTTTTGATTTTTTTGCTTTGATTTTATGTTTCTACAAAATTCTTGATTGATAAAACATTAGAATTTCCTGTAGGATAGAAAAGTGTGGATTTTTTTTCCTATTACTATTCCCCACTCCTCCCTTGCCCAACTCTAGTGTAGATCAAAGCAGAAGATATAAGTAGCATTTTTGTTTTACTAGAAATATTCCTCAAGAAAAGATGACTTAAATAATATTTTATTTGTTGCTTCAGGTAAAAGGAAATGTTTTCAGTAAGAAACTGGTTGAGGCTTTTAACTGACCTGAAAGCTGTAACTGATTTCCTACCATATTTTTACATTATGCCTTGTATGCCTGCTAGTGAGAAAATTATGTTCTTTATGGTTTTCTTAGTACAGACAATGCCTCTTTTTCTTGTTATCAGCAGCAGAACTGGATAGCTTTTCCATCCTTACCCATTGCTGTAAATTTCCGTGCCTTTGAAAAGGGTATTATTCACGTGGGCTACAAAGCTCCAAAAAAAAAAAAGAGAGGATTTTGAAAAGAGAAATTGAATTTCTGACATAGTCTTCCCACAGTACATTCCAGTGAAATAAGAACAAAAAACAACAGAAACTGTTTGTATTTAAATGAAGCTGCTTCTCAAGTGTTTTAATGGAAACTGATGGCTTAAAGATGTGATGGGGTTTTGTGTGTATATTAAAAAAAAAATATGTATTTTGGTTAAAATTAAAAGAGAGGCAATATACTTTTTGTGACAGGAAAAGGAATTTCAGTTACAAGTGAGACTTCCATGTGCAAATGGAAAAAAGAAATGTGAAGCAAATTGAATTTTTACATTTGCCGTATGAATACTTCTTTGATCATTCAGACTTTACTATTACATTACAAAAACCCCACAAATCTTTAATATAGTTTAGTGAAACTCCAGTAGAAGGGCAGAGGTCATAACTTCTAAACCTTGTTTTTGGCAGCACTGAAAGAAAATGCAATAACATCCCCCAAAATAATTCTCTTTGTATCCAAGTTGAAGCTGGTTTGATCACTCTGCTTTACTTGCTGTTCTGGATTTTTCAGCAATTTTTTATGAAAAGAGATGTGAAACAAACACACTGGGAGGCAGAGCTTCACTTGAAAGTTTCTTTGATGGCAAGTTCAAGACCTAATGAACTGTGCATCGCTGTCAAACTGGCAAGAAATGAGTACATTTGGCTGTTTTCCTGCTGTAAAAGAAAGATGAGGACGCAGTTCCACGCCTCTTGACACAGGGCTTCATAGGATTTGTTGTGGAATAACAACAATGGGAAGGCTTTCCTGCTCAAAGATGATGTCCCTCAGGAGATCAAAATTGCTTTATTTATTCAGGTTAGCTGGAGAAAGCTATTGCTGCTGGGGATGTGTATTGACATAGAAAGCAGATTTTGAGGTTGCATAAGAAGGAGGAACAAAATATTCTCTTTGTGGAAAATGAACAGAAAATCTCATTGTTCTGTATACAGTTTGCTCTCTTCTAGGAGAGTGAAAGTGATGCCTGTACTTTTCTGCCCCCACTTTCTCCCTTCTGGAACTCTGTCTTCCCCAAAATGGTGATGCCAGCTCAGAATCACTCTTGATTCTCACTGTCACCTGTGCCTTGCAGGGAGGTGATATTTGACCATCCAGTCCCTGCTCTGAAATCCTCAAATCACATGTCAAATCACAGCAGGATTTGGCTTTGCCACTGTCCAGAGTATGCAGGGCACTTGTGGGAAGAGGTGACATGACTATGGTCGCTGAGCGTGAGAACACCCAAAACTCTTGAAACGCAGCCCTGCTTTGCCCTTGCCAGCTTTGTTACAGATCTACACTGGTAATCATTGACTCCCTGCAGAAAGTATTTCAGAAAGTCTGTAAAAGAAAATGGTATTCAGTAATACCAATTAAATGGTATCATTTAAATGTATGTAATGTGAAATGCCCTAACAAGCTGCACTGCTTAGAGAATCAAACCATGCTGCACACAGCTTATCCCGAGCATGATCTCAGAAGAACTAGTAACAAATGCTGGTGTCACCTAGGAGTCTTGGAACATCTGGAAATCTCTCAGTTATCAGAAAGGTGCTTCCAGAGATCAAGATAACTAACACCATGCCAGAATACGCTCATCAGATAGAAAGAAAACTCATGCCTAGCATGAATGAAGAGGTTCTTCAACTTTTCTATCATTAATCCTTCTGTAAAGACACTGTGCAAAAATCCAGCATGACGGAAATTGCTTGACACCCAGAGTTGTCATAGCTCCAGGAGAAAAGGAGTTGATGGAAGTGTATTAATCAGTAAATGGATGTCTGAAAGTAGTTCAGTAATGGAGCTGGGGAAGGGTCTGGAGCACCAGGAGTGGCTGAGGGAGCTGGCGGGGCTCAGCCTGGAGAAAAGAAGACTCAGGGGGGACCTTCTCGCTGTCTGCAACTCCTGGCAGGAGCGTGGAACCAGGGGGAGGTCAGGCTCTGCTCCCAGGGAACAAGGGACAGGACAAGAGGAAACAGCCTCAGGCTGTGACAGAGGAGGGTCAGGGTGGATATTTGGAAAATTTCTTCACTGAGGAGGTCATCAAGCCCTGGCACAGCTACGCAGGTTAGGGATCAGTCCCCTTCCCTGGGGATTTAAAGGTCATGTGCATGTGGCACTTGGGGCCATGGTCAGTGGTGGCCTTGGCAGTGCTGGGTTAAGGCTTGGACTCAGTGGTCTTTTCTGACCTAAATGATTCCATGATTCTGTGTTTCTGTGATCCTGTAACTCCTTTTGGTGTATTTGCTTTAAGCCCCTTTCACATCTCACACTCGGGCACACACTCAGGCATTCAGTCAAAGTGATCTTGGTGTTTGAATGAGTGGAAGGTCCTGCCAGTGGATATCAACAATGGTCCAGCATAATCTTGGCCATGTGTGAACAGAAATGTGTTTAATGGGTAAGAAATAGATTATGTTTTCTACTCCGAGTAACTTACTATTACTTTCTCATACAAACTTTGTTCTTTGATTAATAGTGGTGGAATGACAAGCCCGATTAAAACCAGAGCATTCACTACCAATTTGTAGGTGAAAAAAAATACAGCCATTCTCTAAAAGATGTAAAATGATTCTATTGTCTTATTAGAGAATGTGAGTAATTGTTGAATTACTTACAAAGAGAACTTCAACGTGTCCTTTGCTATATGCATGACACTAATTTGGGTGAAAAATCAGTTATAATGGCTGCGTGCTTAAAGGACTTCACACTGCATAAACTTCAAAGTCTCTGTTACTAATGTATTGAGTGTAGCACAGCTAATGTAATTTGAGAGATATTAGAAAAACCTGAAAAGAAAACATGTAATGTAGTTCCAGTTAGGTAAATTATTGAAAACTAAATGTATGCTTAAGAGGGTCTTTGACAGCAAATATTATAAAATGTGGATTCCATGTGTAATTCTATTGCTTTTATAGCCTGAAAATAATTTTTATGTTCCCCAAATCATGAACACATTTCTGCAATCTCCAACCAAATTTTGAAACTAATTTTCAGCTCTCCACTAGTGTAGTACAATTCAGTTCTTACCCTTCATATAAAACACTGGTGGCTGTAACACACTTGTCAGTGTGAGACTTTTGTTAATATATGCAAGGTGGGTTAGTTGCTTGGAGTATTTTTGGCTTACTGCTACAACAATGTCAACAGTTAAGGAAATTTCAGTGAATACTTGTAAAGAACCAGGGGTTTGACAGTGGACAATCAGAAGTTGAAATAATACTGCTGAGGATTAGGAAGGATTGTCAAAAGGACTGAATCATCTTAATTGTTGCTTGGCCAAGGTGAGGTGCTTTTTTGTTTGGTTGGTTGTTGTCTGTTTGTTTGTTTGTGGGGTTTTTTTGTTTTGTTTGTTAGATTTAGTTTGGGGGGTTGTTGTTTTTTTTTTTATTGAAAACTAGGAGAATTTAAAGGATAGCAGTCTTAGGAATGTGTGCAGAAATATCACAGAAGTTTGATCCAGACATTTTTAATGGGTGGGGTATGACAGGACTCAGTCACTGGATCTTTCATGTCCCGAGACATTTTATCTCTCTGTGTATCTCAGTGAAGTCCACATAGACTAGCTTAAACTATCACCTGGTGGGTTTGAATGTCCAGGTGCGCTAATAGATGGAGTTCTACTTCCCTAAATGGCTGAGCACCACTTTTCTGCTCACAGTCCTTAGGGACAAGGTTGGGAAATGTATTTTTAATGAAGAACTTGTTTCTGTGTGAGATATGGTTACAGAGCACTGTGTTCAGCTCTGTGGAGTTTTCATGGACTTCTGGAATGTCCTTCCCAGTCCTCCTGAGTTCAGTCCAGTGGGCAGACCAACCAATACTCCCTTTGGTGGAGTGTGAGCAAGTGGAAGGTTGAGGTCCAGGCTTCTGCTGTTGGAATAACCTCTTGCTTAAAACCAGGTTCTGTCGCTTTTCTTGCCATTTTTTTACAAGATTATAACCAGGCTCCAGCTCCTTAGGGCAGAGTATGGCTGTCAGAGAGCATGGTGGCTACAAAAAGACATTTTCCCATAAAATCGTTCAGGTTTTGTGAAAACATTGTATGTGGCTCTTTGCAGTGGTCTTTTTGCCATCAGAGCCCTGGCAATCTCTGGTGCTGGTGTGTGACTGTTCCAGTCTTGTACCTCATCTCACAGATTACTGCTGTTTCTTGGAATTTTGAGTATTTGGGTTTTTTTTTCTGAAAATGTTTATAGATAGAAGTTATTATATATAACAGAGATGTAACAAGGTCTAGGATGTGCTGACTTCTTATTCTTGCTTCCCTCTTATCGTGTGTTGGCTCACTTGACGGAGAGAAGCTCTGTTTATAGCAATCTGGAGTTGAACTCTTTTCAGCAGATCTATATTTGGGCATCTTTGCACATATCCTTGTGTCTAATTCTTACCTTGTAGAGGAGTTTGAAGATTAGTTACTGTCTGTAAAGAGTTTTAAAAATATCAAATCTGGTGTTTGCTTATCTTCAGAATATAATTTGTAAGCCAGCCAAATAATCTGTTTCCTGGAAATTAATACTTCAAAATTACTTGCTCTATAGAAATTGTTTGTGAGCATGACTTAGGGGAGGTATACCTTTTTTATCTTTTTTTGGGTTTTATTTTTGTGCCTATATGATGTTGTTTACTGAGGAACCCAGACTCCACTCCTGCATTACACACTCTATGGATGTGATCTTCAAAATCAGCCTCTTTATATAATTTCATTATTACCTATTTATTCACTTTTTTAAATGAAGCTGCATCTTTTCAGCAGTGAGGGTAATGTATTATCTAGAACAATTGAACTTGGGCTCAGGAGGGGTTTTCATTACTTTTTATCTTGTAATTGATGAAGGAGGCTCCATGTCTCACCTTGGTCCTGTATGTTTGATGCAGGAGCTCTCTAGAGAGATTTTTCTGGTCCATATTACATAAGTAATCAGAATAGAAGTTTATAAATGTTCCTTCTGGCCTTTAAAGTCTGGTCTCTTAATTAAAATGCAGGGATTTTGCAGGACAAACCAAATGCTGAGAAAGTTTATAGCTGAATTGATGTGGAGGATCTCTTCATCACTTGGGTTTCAGAGAAGGCTAGATTAACAGGGATTCTGGCTGTTGTTTGGACAAGGAGGAAACAACTGTCAGCTCATGGAGAAAGGTCAGGGTTGTGAAGAATGGTGAATTAATGAGACAGGATTAAAAAAAAAAAAGAGCAAAACACAGAAAGTTTTAAGTCCTGAAAAACATATAACACTGCCACTGATTACAGTACTACCTGTGGTCTCTATCTGTTTCCCCCATCAGTCCATCCTTTGTCACTTTAAACGTCACATTTTTCTACCAATCCATCTGTACTTGCTTTGTTATGCGCTAGGGCTGCAGTCCTGATTCTCTTTAACTGTGATATGCTTGAGGACGGGCCAGAAATTGGACTGACTTGACTGTTCATTCCCAACAATTTGGCCCCCAATGGAAGCTACTGGCACATTGAAATGGGGGTAGGAACAAGAAATGAGGGACTGTACCCCCAGCCTTACATGAAGAATTAGGTAATCAGAGGGATTAATGGGGTTTATGTACTTCTTTTCCATCATTTGCACTGCAAACATTTCACCACAGGAGACCAAGGTCCCAACATGTACCTGACCATTTTTTGAACTCTTCACATACAGGCGTGTGTCCTGAAAATGTCTCAAATTGTGATTAATAGTAACTGTCTCCCAGGAAGTGGTTTTTTCTTTGCCAGCATAAGGAATATATTATAAGGATACTGAAGACTCAAAGGGATCTGAGGCAACAAGTGGTAGCTAAAATTTAGATGTTTTACTGATAAGTGTGAACTACAGACCTGAGTGCTGTGTCCTTTTCAAAGTGCTTGGGAAAATCAGTATCCTAGGAATGGTACCGAAGGTGGTAAGGATACCTACGTATCTTATACATTAGGTATTTGGAGTAATTTTGTCCGTCCCCTGGTTTAGACAGGTTTGATTTGGCTATGGTTTATAGAAAATTCTTCTCACTCTTTAAGAATTCAGTCAGTAGTAAGTATCTTCAGGGCACAGCATCAGTCACCTGAGGAAATCAGATGCAGAGATGTATCAGTGCCAGTCCCAGGAGACCTCAGTTCACGTGGGAGGAGATGCTGAGGATGTGCAGGAAGGTAGCAGTTCTGGGAACACTGTGAGTGTTTCCTGGTGCATAAACTGGCATTGCCTTTCAGGTCCCTAACAAGCAAATGGCTTTTGGTTTCCGGCAGGAAATTCCCACTGGACAGTGTCAAATGCACTTTGAGATGATGGTACCTGTATTCAGTTTATTATTTGTGAATAATTTAGCTGCACTTACTGTGCTGTATCTCTTTCCTGTAGGTTTTACTTAGTGAAATTCCCTTTTATATGCTGGAATTTTTCCCTGTTGATAAACTGCTGCTGAAGTACAAATGGTCTGCATTGGAAATAGAGCAGATGGGGCTATATTAGCCTGACTCTCTCATCCATGAAAACAAATGCTATAACCATCATAATTTGGTCTAATTTCGATGCAAGTCAGCAGTGTTGCCTGAGAATTAAGGTCTTCAGTGACCTTTATGTATTCCTTGATGTCTGTTTTGCATGCAGGTTGGGTGTGGTATTTTTTAAGAGTTTATAAAACAAGGTATGTTCTTTATGTATATTTATGTATAATCTCCCTAATTCAAAAACTGCTGTTTGCATATTTAAATATAATTATCTCAGAATGCTGTTGTTCTCATCCCAGGCAATATCTGCAGGATGGCTCAGGAAGGTGATTCACTGTCAGATGCCAGAGTAGATTTTATGAAGCAGGTTGTAACTTGATTAATCCAATATTGGTTAGAGAGAAGACATTAAACCATCTTATCTTCCAACCAATATAAGGTAGTATCTATTTGTCCACATTGAAACCAAAGCCAGAGCAGATACTAAATCCCACCTCTGACTCTCCACAACGTGGGAGATGGAAATCCAAATCAATGTCTTCTAGTGTGTTCCTAACAGATAAAAATCATTTACCTCTAGAAATTTCTTCTCTGTATTTCTGTTTAATATTAGATTTCTACTTGCCAGGGAAGGTCAGGTGACATTAAGATGGTAAAAACCCCCTTAATCCCAAGGTTTCACCACAAAGAAACACAGAACCTGAAATATTCCAATGGGTCTCTACCAGTTTTGCATATTATCTTTTCATTTTTTTTAAAGAACCAAAATCAAACCCAAAATAAGCAAGAACCCCCCAGACAATTAGTAAGAGCCATCACTTTATGCAAGTATCGTGTTTATAATAAAGAGCAAAACAATTTGAAGGATTTAAAAGACTCTCACACCATCAAGGGAAGTTTAAATAGTTCCTGCAAGACTATTAGAATGGCTTTATCTGGGTGGACCAAAGGTCCGACCAGTCTAATAACCTGCCTTTCACCTTAGCCATGAGGACATGCTGGGAAAGGCATGAATTCAGGTGCATATTTTACTTTCCCTCTCCTCTGGGACGACTTTAGGTTTCCAGTTATTTTCAGCTTCAGAACTGTTTGAATTCTTCATGTGTGAATTCTGTGTGTTCAGTTGCCTGGAAATTCTGTACGGTGAGCTCTCCAGGCTCCCATTGTCACTGCAATTACCACTTCCTTTGCCAAGAAGCAGCACCAGGTCACTGCCTGTTCCATGAAGAACCACCTTCTTCTACTTATTTTGAAGCTGGTTTCTCTGACATTTGGTTGATAGAATTTTTTTTTAATTAGAAGAGAAATAGACTTGTGGAACCCTATTCATCCATTCCATATTTTTTCTGATTTTGCAAACCTGTGTTGTATCCCCAAAGCTGTTCCTTTCACAGAATATAGAATGGTTGAAGGGCAGCTTTCAAAGGTTACTTTGTCCAACCCTCCCTGCAATGAGCTGGGACATCTCCCAATTAGATCAGGTTGCTCGGAGCCCCATCCAACTTGACCTTGAATGTTCCCAGGGATGGGCATCCACGACCTCTCTAGGCAGCCTCTGCCAGGGCCTCACCATCCTCACAGTAAAAAATTTCTTTCTTATAATTAGTCTGAATTCACCCTGCTCCAGTTTAAAATCATCACCCCTCATCCATTCTTTGCATGGAAGAGTCTCAGCTTAAATTTTGACTTACCCTGTTTGGACATTTGGAAGCCTTTCCACACCACTTTTATCTTCTGAAATTTTCCCAATTTATGTTGCCTTTTCTGTGATGGGAGGTCCAAAGCTACTCCCAGTATTAAGGATGTTTCATAGCATAACAGCCTTGTCCAGTTTCTTTGTTCTGCATCTTTCCCAATCATCCTTTACCCCGATTTGCCATTTTTTGGCATGTGCTGAGCATTGGGATAGTGTTTTCACAGAACTCATTCTAGGATCTTACTCCTGAATGGTAGTACCAAGCACAGAGCCCATCTTTTCCCGTGTGAGCTTGGAATGTTTTTCCTCACATGTGTCACTTAACATTTGTGCACAATTAATTTCATCTGCCATCTTGCTGTCCAGTAACTCGGGTGTGTTGAGTCTGCAGTTGTTCTTAATAGATTCTCATCATTACCATCTTGAATAGTTAACAAACTTTGTCATCCTTGGTAATGCCTGTCCCAGTCCTCAACACAATTCCCTAAGGAAGTTCTTCGATGACCGTATTGCACTGTAAGAACTGACAGATGGGCCAGTACTCCAGCTCTGTTTCTTAGCTTGTGATTAGATTGGTTTTTTTATATTTCTTTATGCTTGGAGGGATATTTTTCTTGTAAGACCTAGATGCTTAAGTGTTTCCCTAAATATCTGTCAAAAGCATTTTGTAAACCTTATCGTCAAAATCCAAATGCTTGCTGACCCCTTCTGAAAACTCCTCTGGGTTTAGAGGAGATGGCATCCTTTTACAAAAACCATTCTGACTGTTTCCAAGTACATCATATTAATTCTGATGTCCACTAATCCTGCTCTTATTATAGCTTCTACCAATTGGTGTATTGGCTCAGTAGATCTCCCTGGAAACTTTTTAAAAATTGCTACTCCTGTCATTATTCTGTTCTCATGCTAATTCAACAACAATGGGCTATGAATTTCAGTAGTAGTGGCACAGCAAGTCTCAAGATGTGGGAAAATCCAGACCATGCATTTATCTTCTCTTGGCTCAAGGTACAGCAATCTCCTTCCCACTAAAAAGCTGTTGATCCAATGATGACAGAATGGTTGGGACCTTAAAGCCCACCCAGTCCCCGGGCCATGGGCAGGGACACCTTCCCCTATCCCAGGTTGCTCCAAGCCCCATCCACCTGGCCTTGGACACTTCCAGGGATGGGGCAACCACAGCTTCTCCAGGCAACCTGTGCCAGGGCCTCATCACCCTCACAGGGAAGAATTTCTTCCCTAATATCCCATCTAACCCTGCCATCTGGCAATTTGAAGCCATTTCCCTTTGTCCTATCATTACACACTCTTGTAAATAGTCTTTCTCCATGAAGGATTGTTGACTTCTCTAAACATTTCCCTCACCTTGATACCCTCATCCTTTTGCACTTGTTCACTTCTAGAGATTCTGCCTTCTCCCAGGCATATTCCCTTTGTTTCCTTCCCTTTTCCCAGAATGTAAGAGATACAGAATACATATCATGTTTTGTATTTGAGAAGCTGGGTGAAATACCATCAGTTGAACACATCTGAAAACTTGATGAGTTAATGTGTCTTTGAGTAGTGCAAGTTGCTTTGATTTAGAATGCAGTTTGCTGCTTTTCCTCCTGGGATTATTGAGGAGTTTTCAGTTGCTGCAGTGATTGTTCTCTTTTACCCAGTAATTTACAAGTACTTCAGATTGCATACAGGCTTCCAGATTCTGAAATTAAAATGTCTTTAGAGGTCAAGAACAAGAAATATTTTTAGGTTGTCATCTTAAATTCTAATTAATCATTTCTGCCACCTTTTTCAGCATCAAAGGTTTGTAATGTGCCCTTGTAAACACCAGGTAGCAAACACGGCAAACAATTAAGGTTCCTCATGCCTCACACTGAAGACAGGCTTTTGTTAAGGCTCTTAATTTTTTTTGGTAGCAATCTTGGTACACAGACAAATTTTTCACCACTTCTTTGCATCTGTAGTTTCCATTCTTACCAATACTGATGCTTGGAATTTTATTTTTAACTTACCCTCAAAGTCCTGGCTTGAATGAAAAAAACAAGAGTTTGCAATAAATCACTGAAAAATCAGGAAATGGCATTTAATGAGGTCATACCACAATTAAGTTTTAAAAATGATGATTTTATAGTATGTTATTTTAAATGCGTATTAAGTTCACCAAGAAAAGTTTAGAGAAGGGCAGTTCAGGTGCAAGTAGTTATTACTACAGCATAATCATTTGCAAGCCCACAATACAACACAATTTGGTTGTCACCTTGGTGTCCTTGGAAGTACAATTTACATGTTGATATGTGCTGATGGGAGGATGAGATAACAAAACCACTGTCAACACAGGCATCCCTTCTCCAGGGTAAGCTTTTCCATTTGGACATGCAGTGCTGACCAAGTTTAGGAGGAGCTGAAGGCAGGAGCTGCAGGAGGATTATCAAGGAGTGTTGTTGTGCAGGGGAGCAGCTCCTCTGCCTGTGACAGGAAGCAGAACCACTGTGGGAAGTCCTGGGTCCTCTTATCTTCTGTGAGTCCAGGAATTTTCAGAATAAACAATAATAACAAAATTGTCCAGCTGAACCATGGGCTGAACTTGAAACACAAGTGCTTGACTGCTAAACCAACAGAGATGATGAATGATGCTGATGAGGGCAGTTGATGTACATATGTGCTATACTTCTTAAATATTTACTGTTACCACTTCAGGAAACTACTGTGTATGCAGAAGGGTGTTTTTCACCTGTACTGTACTGCAGTATGTGGAAGCTGCACTGTTTAGTATTGAATGGCAGTGCTAAAATTATATATGTCTCTGTATAATTATATATATAGGCCCACTCACATCATTTACTGGATAATGTAATAGTGCATCACAGGTACCATCTTATTTTCTCTTAGTAAATTAGGTTTTTTAAATGAGCAACATTCATTTAAAAAAAATAATTAAAAAAGAACTTATAGATTCTTGTCAGAGGCATGTTGTGATATTTTTTTTACATTTTGCTTGTTCTAGAGTTGACTGCTTCTGGATAAATGAAGTGATAGTTATACTGATGCTTGAGTGCAAAATGTGTGTCTGAGGGGGTGAAGGATTTGGATGATTTCAGAAGTAGCTTCAGAAAACAAATGTCTTCTGTAATTTACCTTTAGTTGCCACCGGGTCCAGTTCTACTGTAGTAGTCCCCTAAGTTTGTTTAAATTTATGTATTTGCTTGGTCTAACTAAGTGTTTAGAGCCTGAGTATCACCATAGTAACTGCAAACCTCTAAGTTTAAATTCTGCAACAATATCACTGCAAGTCTTGCTCAAAAGAGGTCTGAGTTATGGCACTTTAAAAGTAGGGAGTAATATTGTCTCTCCCTTTAACTTGAATCCTCACACAATGAGAATAAATCCAGTGCTTTTCTGCACTTGTGTCTTTATTCTAATTTTATATGTAACAGCTTTATGAAATGCAAATAACTTGTTACATAATATGCAGTACTGAACAGTGTGATTTCTCTTTAAATATACCTTTTTTAAATAGACTACTCCACTCTATAAACAGAGCACATTTGTGTGTAATCTTGCTGCACTTTTCACTGTGCTGTAGGTTATTTTCAACTGCACTATATTGTTAGAAAAGTTTTTATGTTTCACTGCTATGGAAAATCCTATGGACCTGATTAAAAGGTTTTTTACTATTCAGGGCATTCAGGCATAAGTAATATGCACTGCTGAAAAACCACAGTTTTATAAGATTGTCCTTTTACTGATTTATTAATTCTCATCTGTTCCCTCGATTTTTTTTTATTTCTGAAATTTAGTGGATCTGAGCCCCTGAACTTCCTTATTTAAAGCCTGTAAAAATGTGAATGCTGCTTCTTACTTGGCCTTGTTTCTGTTGTGTCTGTCTGCAGTCCTACAGTGCTGGTAGTTTTCTGCATGGGAAGTGTTTTGTATATGTGTAATAATGTTTAGCAAATTAAAACCATGCACAAATGAATAGCTCTATCTTTATGCAATGACCTCTTATGTACTCACGTTACCCAAAAAGGAGCCGAGCGCGTGAGTGTTCTCAGAGACAAATGCATTTTATGAAGGTGATGTCCCCAGGAAAGAAGGGTGTTTGTTGACATCACTTTAGGTTTCTTACTGTTGTAAACACGCTAAAGGCATGTGAGAATGCAGATCACATAGATTATACACCTTGCTGGCTGACTGGAGCGAGTTGGGCATTTGGTGTTAGACCCTGGACAGGAATCTTGGCCATGTGTGGTTTGTACTTGGTTCCCTGTTCACAGGTGGAAGAGGGATTGAGCAGTTCTAAATAGTGAGGAGAAGTGAGAGATCTGGTTTAGCTAGGAGAGCTCCTGAATAACATCAGACCCAATAACCAGATGTTTTTATGTGTGGGCAGGTCCCTCACTGGTCCTGCTACCTGTCAGACACCTGGATTACTAATGGTTGCATATGGGGCACCTGTAGGAATTACTGGTGTGTGTTTAGGTAGACTGTTTTCTCACCTGTTTTTACCTGAGTTGGAAGAATTCTGTTTGCTATCCAGCTGTAAGTTGGTACACAAGCTATGCAAAATAAGGTTGTAAATAAGCAACCTTGTGAAATGGGATTTAAGGTAAATGACTGGGGGTTCTCCCCTCCTCACTAGATAATACTATTAATACTACATTCTGAAAGAAGCAGAAACTTCCTTGAAATCTCATGTTCTGTGTAACAGACCTTGGGCAAGACCCTTCATGCAAGAAACGCCATCAAAGAATACGACACTTTTTGTGTGAATAATATTTTCTTGTGAAAACAAAAAATGGTTGTGATGACAGTTATGGGTAAGGTTTCTTGAAAGAAGGGCAAAAAAGTTTTGGGAGTGTGATGATTGAGAAAGGTCCTTGTTCTTCTGGAAAGGTGAGGAATAAGGTAGAGTCAGGTGCAGTTTTATGTGAAAAAATGCAAGAAAGAGCTACAGACACCTCACTATAGTTCTGTTATTGTATTTGACTGTAGGAGCTGTTTAGGGAATTGTATTCTCTTGTCTTGTATGTGAAAGCTTAAGAACAGTAATTTAACAATAAGTATCATGAAAGCTGTTACCTTGATACACAGGGCAATATTTTCAGGACTTTTTGCAACTTCAATCTCTGTTTCAAGACTAAAACTTAAAACACATCTTCCTTAGGCTGACAATGCTTTGGGCTGAGTATAAAAAGTCTTTTGGTGTTTGTTTGTTTGTTTGTTTGTCTGTGTGGATTATTGGGTTTGTGTTGGATTTTTTTGCTTAATTTTATATATCTGTTTTATTTAAGTGTTTCTGAACTTCCTTTTCCCCCCCTGTTCTAATTTGCAGCATTACTTCACTGTTCTCTTTGGCCATGAAGGGCAGAAGCCACTGGAACTCCGTTGTGAGGATGAAGTTGATGGAGATGAGTGGGTAGAAGCTATTCACCAAGCAAGGTATGAAACTCAGTTTGTAATCCTCTGCTTCCTTTTTGTTGCAAATAAAATGATAATAATTTCAAAAACCAAAGTCCACTCTCCAAACAGCAATAAAGGTTACAACATTGTGTGTGTTGTTCGCAATTCATGGGGGGGATTATAGGAAACCACACCTTTACCATTCATATTTATTTCATTGTCTTTTACCTTTTATAAGTGATTGTGCTCTATTTGATTCCAGTTGTGTTCCACTGGAACACAGATTAGCCCTTTGTTAGAGACAAATGTGTCATGTGAATGAAGAAATTAATGATATGCCAAATGAATAAATTAGTGGTTTTTTCAAAATTCTGATATGGAAAAAAATGTAAGAAAGAGGAAGTCAAACCATCATGATGCTAAAGGGTATCAAATGGAATTTTGACTTCCAAGTCCTGAACCACTTGAAACATGTTCTTGTGAAAAAGGATGTGGTACGACTTCCAGCCATGCAGTGATGTTTGCCTGAGGAAAGGTCTGCATGGTCATGCAAATGGTCAATGTTTACAGTATAATCTAAATGAAAATCATCTAATGAAGGTATGTGGAATGATTTGCAGAGGCACTTTCTCCAGCCTCCCCCCATCAACAGTCACCTCAGCTAATCTGCAGTGCCATGGCAACGCACAAGGAACCAGGCAGCTTCTGAATTGCTCAGGACAGGAGCCATGTAAACAGAACTGATTTAGCTTTTTATTCATTGAAAATGAACACCAGCAGCAGTAGGTTTTAATTTAGAGCTTGTGAAATGAGGTCCTGGAGCCACAGGTCTTGTGTCACTTGGTCATCCAGCTTTTTTACCTTCATCCTCTTCTTGGTGCTGGTACCCAACTTGAATGGGTCGCTGTCGTCTTCCAGGAGAGCACCTGTTGGGTTGTGGTAACAGGTGAAACACTTTCTGCATGATATCGACCTGGGTGAACACATTATTTCAGGTCCTTAGCAGCTCTGAGGCTTGGAACTGAGCCCATCTCAGGAGAGCATGTCTGTGTAGCTGAGGGAGGAGGAGAGGAGGAAGACCCACCTTGTCCTTGGGTCTAGGTCGGTTTGTTTTGTGGACCGTGACTGACAGCAAGTGAAGAAAGGAGCATGGCTTTTTGTCTTGTGTTAATGACATTGAGGAAAAGCAGGACCCTGCAGTTCCCTCTTTTCAGGATGGATTCGTACTTGCTGCAACCCCTCTGCAACTCCCTTACAGGAGGGTGGAGCCAATGGGGGTCAGGCTCTGCTCCCTGGCAACAAGGGACAGGACAAGGGGAAACAGCCTCAAACTATGCCAGGAGAGATTTAGGTTGGGCATCAGGAGGAATTTCTTCCTGGAAAGGGTGGTCAGGCATTGGAAGGGGATGCCTAGGGAGGTGGTGGAGTCCCCATCCCTGGAGGTGTCCAAGGAACAACTGGACATGGCACTCAGTGCTCTGGGTTGGGTGACAAGGTGGGGGTTGATCACAGATTGGACTCCTTGGAGATCTTTTCCAACCCAAATGATTTGTGATTCTGTAATTCTATTCTGTTGCCTGGTGTAAAAGATGTGTAAGCAAGAAGAGCTTCGTAACACTGGGTTTAGATTTTTCTCCCCGTAGTTCAGTCCATAAATGTGTAACACATGAATTTTCAAGGCATAACCTGACAGAAGATTGAGCCAATGTTAAAACAACACATGGGTGAAAATACTGAGAACTTGAATTTGCTAAGAAGAACTTAGTTGTGATGTGCAAGGTCAGGGTAGTTGAATTTTGACTCCACCAGAAAGCTGTAACTGCAGCCTTCAGAGGACAACTATTTCTATTTCACTGGAATTCACTTTTATTTGCTTTATATTGTGTGTAGCAGAACAACTTGGACTTACACAATGAGTTACTAAACCATTGGGTCTTTTTCACATATATAAAAAAGCTAAAATAACAGTTTTAGACTACTGTGTAATTTTTTTTTTTTTTTTTTTTTTTCAGTT
>VXAY01004086.1:154641-170184 GCA_013399855.1 Oxyruncus cristatus
TTTTTGCCAGTTTAATTAAACAAAACAGATTTTCTTCAGGGACTAAATTTTGCCTGCATCATGGTGTAGACCTTTTTCCTTGAGGTTGTCCGCATTTTTGACAAGTGGGATAAGTTTTGGCAACTTCTTCAGTGTCCCTGTTCATTTGAGCCCGGTCTAAGACCTTTTTGACCCTTCTCACAGGTGTTTGTTTTGACTTGCTCAATGACATTTTATGTAGCCCTTGAAAGGTAGCAGTTCGTAGTATCTCAGGTGAAAAATTATTTAAAAATTCTGAGAGGCATTGAGAAGATTCCCACTATCCTTAAATTGAAAACAGGCCTGGGAGCATCCTGTTCTGTGTGAGTATGTCAGCATTTGAGAAAGGGAAATATTTAATGGCTTTCCAGAGGGTGTTATCCTCTGAGTAGTTATGGTAATCCATGTTTTAATTGAGACAAAGTAGTTGAGGTTTTTTCTTTGTTTAGTTTGACATACAGAAAATCTAATTTTGTACTGCTTTTCATGATTTTTTTGCCAAATACGTCTTTGAAGCCATCAAAATTTATTCCATGTTTTATTTACTTTGCAAGTTATAAACAGACTGCTGCAAAAAGGATACTACAGTCTCAGTGCACCCCATGTCCCGCTGTGGATAAGCAGGTGTTTTATTTGAATGCAAATACACAATTATAGGATTTTCTGCAGTGACATTGCCCATTGTTTCTGTGTCCACTTAGTGCCCTCTCCTTGTTTTGGAGACATTGTTGGCTTCTTAGTTGGAAATGGGATATTCAATCCAGTATATTTTAATGGGACCCCATTATCAGTTCCACATCCATCCTTAATTTTCATCTCTTTGCATTTTATTTGAGTTTTCAGTATTTTTGTTTCTCAGTAATTTTCAGGGTGGCAGAGTATGGTTTGTTTCTTCTGAGTTACATTTCTGGGCTGGAAGATTTATTCCTGGCAAGTCCTAATTCCTCTGTCAGTGACTGCATCTGGAAGTCCTGTGTTTTGGCTTTGTTCCAGAACTTGTTCTCTTATGAAAAATTCTGTTTCACCCCCAGTACACTGAGGTATACTTTTCACTTTCTCTTATAAATTCTGCTATGTTTTGAGGGGATTTTTTTATGCCTTTTTTTTTTTTCTATAGGGATGCAGTATTCATGAAATTTTTTGGCCTTTTCTACCCTAACTTATTCAAAATCTTAAATTTACCAGGTGTGGGACTAAACACCCTTCTTGAACATAAGAGCAGACTTAATTGGGAAACTGATTTGAAAAGAAATTAAGCTTTGTTTATTTGTTTTGCCAGCTTAGTTTTAATCCATCTCATTCCTCCAGGTCTGTTCACTGCACATCCACACAACACACCCCTGTTCACTGCACAGGTGATGTGCAGTGAGGAAAATGTGAGTGCTTCTTTCCTCTGGGTCACTGTTTAAAGTGTGTGAGGAACTACTGCTCTCCAACTGAGAATTAAAAACAAATAAACCAAGGTTAAAAAAAAGGCTATATCTCAGATTTTTAGGCACACTTTGCTTGCTAATACTGTGTGTATTTCACACCGTATTTTGCAGGCAGTTTAAGCTCAGTATGATAGCTCAGAGCTGATGCAGAGAAACTTTATTAGCTGAGGCTTGGTCATTTAATAACTCCAGTTTTGTAGTTCCTTGTTGGCTGGGAGCGAGACAAAGAAGAATACGTATAATACAAACATACAGTGTAGGTCCCCCCGGTAAATAAGACTATGCAGGCTGTCCAGGAGCTGGTCCTGGATCCTTTGTCTCCCCAGCTTCTGGAAGTACCTGTCCCCAGAGCCCCCATCACTCACACATCACCTCAACCTTTTCCTAGCACACCGTGGACCCCTAGTAACTGATATAAGACACTTTGTCTGCCCCAGTAACTTGCCCTGGACCCTTTTAACCCCTTATTTTTATGTTTTCCCAAGACTGCTATCCCTCAAACATCTCTGAGCCCTCCCTTTCCCCGCCTTCAGTTCTTTCAGTTCCATAAGGAGCATTGTAAAACCCCAAAATGCTCTTCCATGTATCCCATAAGAAGTTTCACACCCCTGTTGTTGGTAGCTCTTCTCAGCCTGAAAAGGAGATGTGGAGAGCCTTTCCAGGGACTCTGGGGAGACCTTATTGCTGCCTCTCATACGCTTCTCTTAAAGGGGGCTTATGAAAAAGAGAGAGAGCAACTTTTTACATAGAGAGATAGCAATAGGACAAGGGGGAATGGTTTTAAACTAAAAGAGGAGAGATTTAAATTTGTTATTGGGAAGAAATTGTTCCCTGTGAGGGTGGTGAGGCCCTGGCACAGGTTGCCCAGAGAAGCTGTGGCTGCCCCATCCCTGGAAGTGTCCAAGGACAGGTTGGATAGGGCTTGGAGCAACCTGGGATAAGGGAAGGTGTCCCTGCCCATGGCAGGAAGTAGATGAGCTTTAACCCTTTCAACCCAAACTATTCTGTGATCCTACAAGCCGTAATTGCTCATCCCTTCAGTTCTGTCTCAGTTTTGCAGAATGAGATAAGGTACCATTCTGCTCCAGTTTGTTTGTGGATGAACCCTTTTGTCAGATTTTCCTGGACAGAGTGCCAGGACAATTGGAATAGCTGGTTTTAGCATGGGTTGAGTCTGATGGGTAACACATTGACTAATGAGATGTGCTTTCAGCACGGTCTCGTTCTCACATGAAAGGGCAGCGTCCCCCTCCTCACACATGAGTGGTCCTGGAGTAACCTGATGTGGTTTGGGTGTCCTGGTTGTTGGGTCCATCCTTCCGAAGACTCTTTATTCCAGTTGACATCTCCCTATCTCAATTAAAAGGATAATGTAGTAAAAATCATTTTGGGTGTGGACTTCTCATGCTCCCCTGTAGCTGTGGCAGCCATTGGTATCCTTCAAACTCCTGGATAACACAGGAGTTCGTTAAAGGCCAATGGTAGTCGTGCACCCCAAGTGCTCTCCCAGGTCACCCAAGTCATAGGGGTGGAGTGCTTAAGTTCTATTGGAACTTCTACTGTTTCCATCTTTGCTGTGGCTGTCACTGTGCCACTTTCAAATCTGTCTGGAGGCTATTTCTCCTCTATTGAGAAGTTATTTAGCTGCTTGATAGGTGGGTGGTATGGACAGATGTAGGCAATTTCTTTTGCCTTCCATACTGCCAGAGCCTGGTTTTCATAAAGAGCTAAATTAGGTTGTGCATTCTGCATTTCAAGAGGGTGATTTGATGTGGCCAGACCTAATGTACAGTTAGCCTAGAGTGATCCAATGAACCATAACTCTGGTCTTAATTCCATACAAAAATTAATTATATTTCCTGGTAACACTACTGGAACTTTTATCTTGGCTTGCTACTACAGGGAGATCTTAGTAATAAAGCTCTGGTTAAACTTTCTCCAGGTTTCCTGCATTTTCTGTGCATGTCAGCTCTCACAGGACCTAAATGATGCAGCATTTTGTCTTGGGACTTTCTTCATTTCTTCCTGTCTCCATGTGCTATGTAGTGGTCAATTAGAGCTTAAGGCTCTTGAAATACCTGTTTTGAGCCTGTCTCCACAAAGTAGTGGGTAGATACAGCTCAGCTTTCAGGACACCCTGTCTTTGGGTCTTACTACGTATTGTAGAATTGCTTCTCTCAACAAAGTGTTAATACCAGTTTATGGAGTCTGTGGTTTGCAGCAGTTGGTCTAGGCTAGCTGCTTACAAGTTGTTTTATAAATATTTTTGTGTTCCTTTGACATCTGAGCACTTAGGTGCAATTTTGTTTAACAAAGGATTTTGTATAGATGTGTATTCATGTCCCCTTGGCATTACTCTGGATATTCAGTTTGGCACATTTAGGCAGGACGATCTTTACTCACACATTCAGAGAGATGGATGAAAAGGGCTGTTGGAAGTGCGTGGAGTTTATTCCAAAATCCTATGATTTTTCCTTTCCCGGTAGCAGTTTTGAGAAGGAAGATGGATACCCTATTCTAAGTTAGTGTAGGTGTACACAAGCTTTTCTAATTAACTCCTCTTCACATTGCTAATTATGGGAATGAAGGAGATGTTGTTTGGTTTCCAGGCTGCGACTGACATTTCAGACAGCCAAAGCCACCACCTCAGTGAATTACTCTGAGTACATCTCAAAAGAACAAAAACTTCAACCTTACATAGCAAAGTTTCTCATTCCAAGTAAAACAAGGTTGTGGAAGTAAGGCTTAGTGCACTTAAAGAACATGAAAAATATAGATGAAGTTTCTTTCCCTAAAGGAGGAAAATAAATAAGTGGAAGAAAAACATAGTGTATAATCTTGAGTCTTATGCCAGCAGTCCATCCTTTGTGATTCTGTGTCCTACTGTTTTCCTCAGTTTGAATAAAAGCAAAGCCGAATCTGCCAAATTCTGTGTTGAAAACATTTGGTAGCAAAAATTTAAGAAATCTTTGAAAAGAATAAACAGAGGGAGAGGGCTTTTTACCTGTCTGGATCTGGTTTTAGGTAAAAAAGACTGTTTATATTAAGTGTAAATCACAGAAAGCGTTTTAGTACCGATGTTACATATACTTTTATCTTCATAACATTGTGAAACAACTACTGCTAAGTATGATTTTAACTCAGATGCTTCTTGCAATGTGCAAATGCCTTTTAGTGTGCGAAGAGATTAAGTACTATGGTTTCTGAAAAAAAACCCCACAATCAAACCAGAACTAAGTCTCTTACTTCATTACTGCTTATTGCACAGTTAAGGCGTAAATGTATGACTTCATGACAGATTTATTTATATATGTTATTTTACTTGTTGAAAGAGATGCCCTGAACTTTCTTTTTGCAATGTATTGTTTACCAATGCAGTAGTCAAAATATAATAGTAAGTGCAATAGAATTGACTTCTTAGTCTTTCTATAATCTGTTCAAGGAGGAAACACTTTATGATACCTGTGGGAGATTATTCTAATTATTTTAAATCTAAACTTGCTTTCCAGGTTAGGTGTTGAATTTAATAGCTGTGTTTAATATTGGCCCCCTCCAGTGTATAACTACACTAATACTGATTGAAATGCAAGTAAGTATGTAACAAAAAATATTAACTGTGGAGTATGTAAGTTATTACATTTTTAAAAGCCTCACAGTATTTAATAGCAAATGTTCATTACTTTGTGAGTGCTGTAACAAGGGAGTAATCTAAAAGGGAGAGATGTGCAATTCAGAAATTCCTTCTGTCAAACCCTGTGCTAACTCCACAATAGAAGAACATATAAAATAGTGAGGGATCCCTTGTCAAAGATGTCGAGACCCCTTTCTGCTGTGCTTTGTGCAGTTTGGTCTACATCTTGTAGGTTTACTTAACTCTCAGAGGAACAAGCTTCTTGAAACCCGGCTGAGGAGGCAGTGATGTGTCTGTCTATTTCGTTGCTTCAAGACCAGTCTGATGAAGATGTTGCACAGGAAGAAACTGATTGCCCCTTTAGCTGAAATTGGGAACAGTCCTTTTGGCATGATCGTGGCACCTGATTGCACTAGGGATACTGTCCCTTTTGAGGAAAAATCCCAAGAGCTAAAAAAAAAGACTGATACCATAGTTCCTGTTACTGATTAGATTAAATACATTTATTTGAGTAATGTTAAAATGGCCTAAAGAATAAAACATGTCTTAGCACACTAAAATTACACCTTTGATGGGAATTCTTCCATAAAGAGATCTGGTAGATGGAGAGAATTCAGATGAAGTGCCACATGGTCCCCCAAGTCCTCCCAAAAGATGGGAAAAAAGCAGCCCTTAAAATAAATAAAATAAATAAATAAAATAAATTTAATTTATAGAATTCCTTTTTGGCTTAGCATGAGAATTAGAAACTCATAAAAAGTGCAATTATCTTGCTCTTAGTAACTGGATACTGAAAACTGTGTACTGGTAGCACCTGTGTCTAAAAAGGATACTAAACACTTAAGTTTGGATGATATGGTGGTTTTGATTTGCGTGGTTTGTCATGAACCATTGTATCTTAAAGCAAACAAACATGGTTTTGCAGGTTTCTTGTCACCGGTGTGATGTCTGTCTGTCCATATGTCATAACAGGAGATGAAACACGGTACTCGGCTATTTTTGCTAACGTGGACATGTTCTGTTTTAGCTACTCAGACATCCTGATTGAGCGGGAGGTGCTGATGCAGAAGTACATCCACCTCGTGCAGATCGTGGAGACCGAGAAGATCGCAGCCAACCAGCTCCGGCACCAGCTGGAGGACCAGGACACGGAAATCGAGAGGCTGAAGTCAGAGGTGTGTCCCAGGCCCATCAAGCATTGACTGAATTGTAACATTTTGCTGTGTGCTTTGCAGTAACATTCAATATTTCTGTAATATTTTGTGAAAATTGCAGGATCCAGTAAGGTTAATATATAACAGCCCCCACCCCCCCCACCCCCGCCCCGTGAGCCCTTGGATAAGTATTTTTCTTAGAAATATTGGGAACTGTTTGCTGACTGAATTACCTTTCTTTTTTTTTTTTCATCAGAAGTTTTAGATGCCACATTGCTTTGCAGAACCACTGACTGCCTTATTTCCTACCTGCTTTCAGGTTTGAGGAGTTTGGTCCCCAACATATGGTCTTTGGTTTTGATAGTATTGAGAACTATTCCAAACTTCTCTGATTCACTGAACTTTATCAGTCTTAAGCTGATAAAGCCCAAAAGACACACTTGGTTTTGAGGGCAGAACCTGCTCTCTTCTGTTCCTCCTTCCACCTGGACCAAGATCCTTGATGGTTTGAAGAGAAACATGTTCATGTTCCTGTGACCAAATGTGTGCTTGTTATTCTGTGCAGTTTTAACAAGCTGGAGCAAGGGAAAAATATTTTTCTATCAGTTCCCTAACTAAGGGTTTCATTAACTCAGGGAAACATTTAATGAATGTTTGTTTTCATCAGATTGTAGCACTGAATAAAACAAAGGAAAAAATGCGACCTTATCAAGGCAACCAGGAAGACGAGGACCCAGATATTAAAAAAATTAAAAAGGTAAATATGCAGTCTTCTGTGCTTAAGGAGAGAAGGGTGGGAAGGGGGGTGTATTTCTGTATCTTAGAGTTTATACTCCTTTCTCATGAAAATGTTTATGATGATGTAAGAGAATGACTTACATTCTGTCACGGCAACTGGAATATAAATACTGAAAACTCAGAGCGTTCTTGGTGTAGTTGTCAGCCAGACTGTAGGATAGTGACTGTTCCAGGGTACTATGGCCAGTGTTTTTAGTAACAGGGACACAATTGTTCCCAACCTGCATGGCATTTACATGTGCAGCTTTTGGGGATATTGCTTAAGGCTGGGTATCACCAGCCTCCAGAACTGTGCCCGTCACTGAGTCCCACAAATCCTGATGCCTGATAATGAATGAAATTCAGTTTTTTAAGTACAGCTGTAGCCCGCTAAGTGTTACTCCTATTCTAACCATGTTCAGCCTCTTAAATTCCCTTTATGAAATGTGGACCTAGTTCCTGTCTTTTTCTGAGTTGTGCAGTCTGAGCCAGGCTCAGCTACTGAGCTGGTAACTTAGTGTGAATTTTCCTTTGTAACAGGAGCTGGAAATGCCTCTTTTAGTAGAAAGAATGCTTTGAATCCATGTGAAATTCACTCCATTCTTCATGTTGATCGTTTAGACAGTTGGTTCCTTTTTTAAAAAATTGTTTATTCAGAATAAAGTGCTACCAGTGAGATTTTGCAGTTCTCTTTCAACATGAATGATCTTCACATCAAGATCAGGGCACAGACACAATGAAATTTTCTGTGATCAGACGCAGACCTCTTCTGCAATGTTCAATCCACTTGAAACTTCAATAGATATTTTGCTTAGCTAGATTTTTCCATGGCATAAAGGTGCTTTTCAAGAATGCCAAAATTCTGCCTTTTTGGATAATAGGTTTGTTGCATGGGTGTTGGAAGCTAAGCAATATATTGCCACTTAGCTTTAAATACAAATGCTAGGGGTTATCTATTCAAAACAGAAAGCAAACTGACTGTAACAATTATTTCAGAATTCTGTCTATGATGATATTGAGTATGTCTTGAAGTGTGTTACCTGGAAGAATTGCACCATACTTTTGGGAGTATGAGTGACATGTGTAGGGGGATGTAAAAGGAGCTGAAAAATGTGTTGTGCTGATGGGAAAGGTGCAACCCTTGAGCTTGAAGTAAAAGGTTCCCTGATATATATGTGATATCTTTACACTCTGTTTCCTGGCAACAAATATGACCCCTAAGAAACAGAAATTGAAAACATATGTAATTCTGGAACCATTATAGATAAATAAAAGAACATATTTTTATTTTTAAGCAATGGCATTTCAGTTTCAGGATTATTTCTGCAGTGAAGGTCTTGTGACAAGTTGCGTAACGTTTTTTTCCTCTCATTTTCTTGTTCTGCTTGATCCGTTTTAAGGTTCAGAGCTTTATGCGGGGCTGGTTATGTAGAAGAAAATGGAAAACTATTGTCCAAGATTACATTTGTTCTCCTCATGCAGAAAGCATGAGGAAAAGGAATCAGATAGTTTTCAACATGGTGGAGGCTGAATCTGAGTATGTGCATCAGCTTTATGTGCTTGTGAACTGTTTCCTGAGGCCCCTCAGGATGGCTGCGAGCTCCAAGAAGCCACCCATCAGCCACGACGATGTCAGCAGCATTTTCCTCAACAGGTACATTTCCTTTAAGGTTTTGGCGGGGAAGGGGAGGGGTTATTTGTTTTTTTGGTTTTTTTTTTGAGTTTCTCTGACTGCTTCTTCACATTCTGGTTCAGTTCACACCACTGAGGTCTGGCCCTTATTTTCTGGCTCTGAAAAGCAAAGATGCTGTTGGTGATGCTGTTTGAAACCAGCAAGATCTCTTTACCTTCTTATGTTCTATGTCTTCCTCTGTTAGCGGAAAAAAAAGACAAACTGTGCCTCTTGGGAATTTTCTCATAATTTTCTGTCACCTTTCCCGTTTCTTGTTCTCTTAAGAGAGCAAAATTTGATTTAGTGCCTCATATGATCCCAACAAGACTCTGAAGATGAGTATATCAAATCTTCCATTTTCTGTTGTCCTGCCTGAGGAGTCTCCTTCCCTCTCACTTGTCTTTTCATATCCTACAAAAAAAGAATTGTTCTTTCATTAAGCATCCAAGTACTATTGTAATGAGCATGTACAATAAGCCAGCAGGCATCTCACATGGGATACGGGAGAGGGATTGCAACCAAGTCTACCTCGAACTTCTAAGAAATAGAACATGTTCCTTTAGTTATGAGACAGGTGTCCTTTTCATTGTTAGAATACGCTTTCTACAGCAAATACTACGTGTTTTTTAGAAGGACTAAACTACAATTTTTAAGCAGTGCAATTCAAGAAAGCACTTATTTCCATAACAATAACTATCTTCTGTTTTTTTCCCAGCAAAGTGCAAAATGTACTACTAACCAGGAAGAGATGTTTTTCTGTGAATTACTAATCAGAAAATAAAACCAAAATTGTCTTTTTGTTTGTTTAAATACTTGTTTTTCAGTGAAACAATCATGTTTCTTCATGAGATATTTCACCAGGGATTAAAAGCAAGAATAGCTAACTGGCCTACCTTAATTCTAGGTAAGTCACTTTGTTTTCTCTGGGGGTATAAATTTCTTTTTTTTTTTTCTTTTTTTTTTTTTAATTCAGTAGAGACTTCAAAAAAAAAAAAAAGCATGACTTTTTAAAAGGGAATGCATTTGCAGAACTAAAACCACAGGATCTGGTGTAGTGGGAGTCCCGTGTGGGCAGTAATGGTCTGTATATGAGAATTCCTCTGCCCTAAGCATAGATTAGACTTGGGCCCCTTATTTTTTGGTGATGTATCTGACTGTTAGCTAATCAGAACAACCATGGTTTGGCAGGTGAAAGAGCCACATTTTATGTTTCTAAAATGTCAGTATATTGGAAACAGAACCAATTATAGTAATTCACTTCCATAGAAAGTAGTATTTTCTTTTAAAATGTATTTCCAGAGATGGGTAGCTGGGGAAAAAAAGGCATTTCTCTGCTTTTTCTAGCTGACTTATTTGACATTCTGCTGCCAATGCTGAACATATATCAAGAATTTGTTCGGAATCATCAGTATAGCCTACAAGTACTGGCAAACTGTAAGCAAAACAGAGATTTTGACAAACTCCTGAAGCAATATGAAGCCAACCCAGCATGTGAGGGGCGAATGCTGGAAACTTTCCTTACTTACCCCATGTTTCAGGTAGTCTCTGTGTATTTTTTTGTATATACTTGTGTATTTTTGTGTATAGTTTGTGTATTTTTGGTTTTACTGTTTGGTTGTATCATGTTGTGTTACTGAAATTACAATAAGTTGAAGGTTCCTCTTGCTTAACTAAAAATACTCTCCTGCAGATTAGTTTAGTTTTAATTTATTTTGTTATTATAGCAAAACTTTGCCTGTAAAAGTCTTTTCTCCAAATATGCTGGTTCATCTTTATGCAGAATATTATGTAGGTTGGAGGGGAGTGTGAGACAAGGACTAGCACCAAAACAAAAATGCTGAGAAACAATTCCTTGACTCATCCCTTCTGATAAAGTCCAGAGAGGGATGATACACCTCATATAGCAAATTAGAGCAGCTACAAACATTTTACCAGGAATATATTTGCAGCTTCCCCCTCACTTTGTTCTCCAGTGACTTGGTCTTTGGAAAATGAAAAATACATTGCAAAAGTTGTGAAAACTTTATTTATCTTTCTAGTATTTTTTGTGGTCTGCCTGGATTAATATATGCAGCTGTTTTAGGACTTATGTGAAACAGTGACCTGATAATTTTGTGTCTGTTTTATTTAACCTAGCGTTTTACTCATCAGGAGAATAATGAACCCCCTCAGTTTGTTCAGTTTTTGGCAAAACAAATAGGGTTAAAATTTTTAAAAAGGGACATCAGTGACACTTAGGTTAGTGCCAGTTATTCATATTAGCCTAAGGAGTCATTAGCATCTGCAACAATGCTTTTTTAATCTTTGAATCGGTATCTTTCTGGGGTTTCTTTTGGTTGAGCTGAAACAAAGTCATGGGACGGAGAGAGGGGGTCCTGTTCACATGTGTTGGGTGATGTCATTGCAGATGACTTTTCACTTAGACACCATGTTGTGTCTCCTTCTCCTAAATAACTTTTATCAGACAAGTTCTGGTTAAAAGATCTGAAGGGTCCTTGTGCTACCCTGTAGCCTTTAATAGTCAAATAGAGCATATTTTTCAATGAAGAATTTTGTCCAGTGTGAATTTTACCTAAACACAGACAGGTCAGCTGACACTTTCAATGTCACAACAAAACTAGAAGTACACATCCTATTAAAATTGGGGGAAAGTATGTATGCATTTACTGATTTTATACCTTACTTGTTTCAAGATTCCTAGATATATTATAACACTTCATGAACTTCTGGCTCACACACCACACGAACACGTTGAGCGAAAAAGCCTTGAATTTGCTAAATCTAAACTAGAAGAACTTTCAAGGTAAGATTTTTCTACATTACGTCTGATAATTTTGAATCAAAGTTGAAGTGAAAAACCTATTTTCATTGTTTTGATTTGGGTTTGTTCCTTTAAAAAAAAAGTATGTATTTTAAAGAAAATTATCAAAGTGAAAACATAAGATAATGAAAAATAACAACAATATCCTAATTTTTTTTTTTTTTTTTTGGATAACATAAATATACAAGTTTTGCTTAGGGGAGAACAGAATCACTATAGAAACCACCTACTCTTGAGTTATGAACAAAGCAGTTTCCCTTACATAGAGAAATAATACTTTTTTATATTGTTTAAAGAAAAAGGACATTTTCAATATTCAGGGTCTTGAAAAGTACCAAGTTCTCAACCTGTGCTATAGTTTTTGTGCATTAATGTAATAACTGATTTTCACATGTGCTTCAAGTAATGCCAGATAATCAGGAATTACTGATATATTTTGAGAACTGATGCACCCTGCAAAATTAAGCTCTTCCCTGAACCCTGCAGACTGTTCTCAGATGTTCCTCTCATCAGCCTAGTGGGAAATGTGGTTCTCATCCCTGGGAAACAAAGTTTTCTACTGTGAACAAAGAAACCCTGAGTGAACTCTGGGATATAAATCTTGTTTGTCTGGATTATTCACCAAAGATGTGCTTGGAGAATATTTTGTTGTAAAAGATCTGCACAAGTCAGCTTTGGGTTGGCTTCATCTCAGAAGTCAGAGTTCACTGCTGATCTGACTAATTCATCACTGAACATTCAGGATTGGAGGCTGATTGGTCCTTCTTGACTCATAAACTGTATAGACCGTAAATGTGAAATTTTGTGACTCATTTACATCCCATCAATGTAGTTCTGAGGGAGGAGGAGCTTCCAGACAATGCAGTCCAGCCCAGTTCAGGAAAAAATTATGTATCATGCCTTTTTGTGTTGTGTCCAACAGGGTGATGCACGATGAGGTGAGTGACACGGAGAATATCCGGAAGAATCTGGCAATAGAGAGAACCATAGTAGAAGGCTGTGACATATTACTGGACACCAGCCAAACTTTTATACGCCAAGGTGAGGCATTCTTCTTTAACTCTCTCTCTATTATCATGGAAAAAAACTGTATTAAAGCCAGCAGGGTTCACATTGCCATCATCAGCCAGGTCGCCACACTGGGCACAGCCAGCATCCTAAACCTGCTTGTGGTCTGTGGAGGGTAAGCCACAAAATGACCTCAAGTCAGGTAATTTTGGGCTGTAGTAGTACATCACTTCTGTGCTGTTTTTTCAGGAACCTTGGAAAACAATAGCACATGAATAGTAAAGCTATGGAACCCTAGTTCCACAAATAGGAAAGCATGGAACCCTAACATACATTCTGCCTGGACTGTGGTCTTCAAAGGGATGGAGGAAAACACTGTTTTCCTTTCTGTCTGTTGATGGCAGTTTTGAAAACTCTTTTTACCAAAACTAGTTATTGCAGAGGTGGGATTTGTTGTAAAGTTCCACAAAACTGTGTATAGAATAACCTTTCCATTTAAAATAAGTGTCACTTTTTACAAGGAACTGCAAACTGGTTACGGTTCCTATTTGGTGGTGTTTACTTTAACTGCTTATTTTTCTTCCATTTATACAGTTATTTACTTCTGGATCTCTTAAAACAATTTGGTGGATTACAACACAGTAACTATGGATCTGTAGCATACAATTTCAACTGGGTTTTGCTCCTTTGTGCTTCGAAGCATTAAGTATAGTCAGGAAAGATTAGGAATATAATTTAGGTGCATCCCTTCATTAAACCTTTTCCAAATAACCTCAGCAGAATATCTGGTATTTAATGGTATCACAGTTGGTGATTAATAGGCTTTGTATATATTCTGAAATGCATCTTGTACTGTTTCTGTAGTTATGTGGCCGAATTACAAAATTTTCTATCACAACTCCCAATATTGTTCTCACAACAGTCACTATTAATTTACCTGTTTCTTCATTAAATATGTGCATTTGTTATCTCTGAGGTATTTTAAAAGTTATTAATACGGCTTTGAGGAAAATATCAAGTTGTCGTATCCACAGCCGAAAAATTATAGGGCTGTGATTACCCTAGATTGACTTGTACCACATAATTTAATTAAATTTTAGATTTTTTTCCCAAGATTATTACAATATTTTATATTTAGTGGGTTTTCCTCCTTAAGACTGACTGGTGATGTTTTGTCTGTGTCTGTGTACCCACTGTTTCATCAATAAATCTTACAGTTTTTTCTGCGAGAGTAAGTCTGAACAAGGTTACTGTTGGAATGTTAGACCCAGGCCAAACTCATAGTTTCAGTAAGTAAATTCAGATTTATTTCTAGGCATACAGTCAAAGGACAGTGGACAAGAGTATATGTTACAGAAGGCTGTATCAGTTTGTCTTGTGGAACACCACTGCCTGTGATTCTGTGTAAGTGCAGAAATCTGAATAGAGCCCACGACAGCAGGGTCACCTTGACAGAGATGTCCGTCTCCTCTAATTTCCATTAGCCTTCTGTTCATTGTGTTGATCAGTGTAGATGGGTTCAGGAAACCACTTTTTCAGCCTAAAAAAGGAGAGAGGTGCCTTTAGCTTTGTTCAGGCTTTTTCTGTGAATGTTAGTTACAGCTTTGCCTGTGTTACATACTTTACTTCTTTAAGAAGGGATTGGTTCTGTTGAGTTTTACAAGTTGAGACCATAAGAACTATCTCTGGCAGTGCTTTGCAATGTAGGCTGTAGATTCTCATTCAAGTTTTTTAGGGTCTGATTTTCCCTGTCTCTTACTTAGATGCAGTTTTTACTGTCAGGCACACAGAAAATTAAGGAAAATTTTCTTTAAGATCCCTTCTAGTCTCAGTTGCTCAAAGCAGCATCAGCTGGAGCAGGTTGCTCTGTGCCATGTCCAGTCAGGATTTTGTTGTTTCCATGGATGCAGACTCCACACCCTCTCTGAATGAACTACCTCTCCCAGTGTT
This sequence comes from Oxyruncus cristatus, assembly GCA_013399855.1. NCBI lineage: Eukaryota > Metazoa > Chordata > Aves > Passeriformes > Cotingidae > Oxyruncus > Oxyruncus cristatus. The sequence continues at coordinate 169,106 of VXAY01004086.1, forward strand.
TGACCACCTGAACAGTAAAAACAAACAACAAAAAAAGTAACAACTCCCCCAAACTCCAAAATGGAGAAAGCCAAAACTGAGTTGCTAAATCAGGCAGTTACATGTAGCCTGAATGTAGCTAAAAGTTTTTATATTCCTGAGATTGGATTAGGGCTGACAGTGTGGCTATTCTGGCAGCACAGAAGTACTGAAAGTGCTTAGGCCTGTAGCTGAATAAAAGATTACACTATTGTCCAAACAATACTGTTAATGAATGTCCTAAAATTAGCTTCACTTGCCCATTGCAACTGTACATTGGCAATTGTGACCATTTTTTTCCTTAAGAGGAAATCTGTAGTAGAATGTACAGTGAACCAGTGCCCAGTTTTGTTAATCACAAAAGCCTGATGGGAATGCACAAGGTCTTTCCTTGATGTCAGCCCTGCAGTATGTATAGGAGATGTGTTTCTGTCTGTAAATATGAAATAGAGAAAATGCAATCTCTCTTTCCTGCTTTTAAAAAGTTTATTTTGTTTTGCCTTATTAAAAAAATAATATTTCACCTCTGTCTAAGAAAATCATTTAACCTTCAGCCCATTATAGCAGAACAAAATATGTTAGTCCTGGAAGCATTCTAATAAAAATTAAATGAATAAAATAAAAGTTTCCTGTGAAGTTACATCTGTAAGCATATCATATTTATAGATACTACTATTCTAATAAGCAAAGCAGAAATGAAATGTACAGGTTGAATATTTCTACCCTAAAGGTATAGATAGAATTTTAGGAGGAAAATCACACAGAGAGCTTTGTCCTGGGAATTGTTTGAGCAATTTTGAAGTTTTAAACATATTTGTTGGCCTTGCAATGTCCCTTTGGATCTAAGAGACCAAATCAGAATCACAGCATCAACCCGCTTGGAAAAGACCACCGAGATCGTCAAGTCCAACTCATGACCCAATACCACCCTGCCAACTAGACCATGGCACTAAGTGCCACATCCAGTCTCTTCTTAAACACCTCCAGGGATGGTGAATCCACCACCTCCTTGGACAGCCCATCCAATGGTCAATCACTGTTTCTGTAAAGAATTTCTTTCT
>VXAY01004087.1:9970-23924 GCA_013399855.1 Oxyruncus cristatus
CCCCCAACACTCTGAGCGGGAAACAGAGCGGGACCAAGCCCAAACTAGGGCAGTAGCCCAGCCCCAAAACGCCCCCCAGCCCCGAACAGGCCTCAACGGTCACCTGACCCCAGCTCCAGAGGACCAGCCACCGTGAAGCGGCCGCAAGCGGCCGCGTCTCTCAGCCAGCAACGGAGACTCCGCTGCTCGGCCCAAAATACCCCCCCAGGGCGCTACCTCCCGCAGCCGTGCCACTCCGTGGGGAAAGCGAAGGTTCCACTCCCCGTCACTTACCCTTGACTTTGCCGAAGGTACCGACGCCGAGCGTGTCGCCCAGGATATAGTGCCCAATCTTCACCCGTCCGTGTTCGTGCTTCTGCTTATCCGCCGCCATCTTGAGCCAAGGGCCGAGCTTGCTCGTAGCGCGCGCCTGTACCACAATACTAACGGAGGAGGAGGAGCAACCCACCCAAAACCTGGAAGTGAACTCAGCATTTATCACTTTCCTGCCCTCCCCGGGAACAAACTTTTGCTGTTCGGTGGGGCAGGGCAAGGCCGGCTTAGCGGCGCCCTGAAGAGTGAGGCTTCTGCAGGCGAGCCGTGCCGGCAGGGCAAGGCGGCGGGATGGGAGAAACAGCCCCGAAGGTTGTGGGGCGGAGTGAGGGGGCTGGAGCGTTTTTACGCCACCACCTTCCCCGAAAAATACTGGAGATTCGCATGGATTTCGGGACCGGGAGGAAAGGCGGGCGCAGGGCGCTTCTCAGCGGTGGTGACGGTTCCCCTCAGCACCGGCGCGGTGCGAGGAGCTGGCCTAGGCCTACCGGTGTCAAGAAGCGGCATCGCCTGGAAGCTGAAGCTCCCTCGTGTTGCTGGCTCGCACCGCAATCACCCTCGAGGCCTGTGCCCGCAGGCAGCAGGAAGCTAGGGCTAAGCGTTCCCCACAGCACGGGTTGCCCTTCCCGATGTTAAAGTGAGGGGATGTGTCGAACATAGGCATACTTTTAATTGAGAAATCGTGATATCACAATGAGATTGATAGACTGTCTGCATTGCCACAGCCATGGGGTGCCACTTCACACTGCAAGGACTGCCTATGGAGAGCAGGCAGCAGCTCTTACAGGAGTGGCAGCTGTACACCCACATGAAGGCCGGGTTTCAGGCACTACTAATGCGGTGTGTTGTGTTTAACAATTTAAAGGTCCATTCAAGATGCAGTTATCACTGATATGTTTGGCTCTGCCAGCAATGCTGAGGACTGATGGCCAAACCCATTTTGCCATGCCATATGAGGAGTAGCATCCAGGCACAGGGAGCATACTGTTTCTAAACCACCCATGCTCAGTGGTGAAGAAAGGTCTGTGACATTTTAAGATGAAGCAAGCTGGGGCAGCCATGTTTTCATCTCTCTGCCTTGCTTTCACATAAGCAAACACCAGTCTGTTCCTTCAGTAAGGTAATTCAGGAGCATAAGTGGCCAGAAGACCAGTCGTACTAAAAAATGAATATTGGGATCCTGTGACAGAACACAGCCACTCACAAAAAACAGACATGCCAAGTTTCTGTATTTCCAATCAACCTTGTAAATTAAATATGTTCGTTCTCCTCCCCCTTCTCCCTTCCTCTACCTATGTCCAAATCCAGACCCTATTGTGGGAATATGAAGAGAATTAGGACCCTCTTAACTCCTACTACTTTGACCAGATAATCTACCCTCCAGTTTGTCTTGCTAACTCATTCATTCACATTCAATTTAGGGCTGTAGCCTTCCTTCCATTCATGCATTGTGTGCTTTCTACATATCAATGATCATATTCTTTTATTGTTGACTATATTATTTTTAATTGCTTTCCAAGCCTACCTTCGAAGAAACAGATGAAACTGGAGTGACAATTGGATGAATATTTTTGCATGGAGAGATCATCAACTCAAGAGGAACATTACAAGCAACTCCCATCCCTTCACCTCCTTTCCCCAGTTCTCCAGACTAAGTCAATGATATAAACTAAAATGCTTTCTCTTGCCTATCCTAAGAATGTGTTTGCAAGGAGATAAATATATTACAGAAACAATTTTTAAATGAGCAGACATCAGGAAGTTTAAAAACTTTTTTTTCTAGTAATAGTCTTAAATATGATTCAGAGAACATTCAGTATTACTTATGTTACAGTCATGAATTTAAGAGAAAGTTGGAAAACAAATTCTGATCCCTGAAAAATCTTTATATGTTAAAGCATCCCCCTAACCTAATGGGACAAAAAATTAAAACCCATCTGTTCATTACTGTGAAAGAAAAAAATCTGAAAAATCTGAAAGATTTAATAAGAAATTGTATGTAAAAGCATATTTCATAAAACATATTACAGACTGTGTATGGTAATAATTCTGTACATAGAATCATAGAATGTTAAGGGGTTGGAATTGTCACTGGTCACAGCCAGCACAGCTTCACAAGAGGAAAGTCCTGCATACCAAACCTGATTTCCTTTTATGACCTGGTTGATCAAGGGAAGCCAGTTGATGCAACCTTTTTGGATTTGAAGCTTTGATACTGTCTCTCCCAGGATCCTTCTGGACAAACTGTCCAGCCCACAGCTGGATAAACACATCATGTGGTAGGTGAGCAATTGGCTCACGGGTCAAGCAAAGAGGGTAACAGTGAATGGGGTGACATCAGACTGGCGACCTGTCACTAGTGGGGCTCCACAGGGCTCCATCTTGGGCCCTGTGCTCTTCAACATCTTCATAAATGACTTGGACACAGGACTGGAAGGGATGCTAAGCAAGTTTGCAGATGACACAAAACTCAGAAGAGCTGTTGACTCCCTTGAAGGCAGGGAGGCCCTGCAGAGAGTCCTCGACAAATGAGAGGACTGGGCAATCACCAACCATAGGAAGTTCAACAAAGGCAAGTGCCGGATTTTGCACCTGGGATGGGGCAACCCCAGATGTAAGGACAGACAGGGGAATGAAAGGCTGGAAAGCAGTGCCAGGAAAGGGACCCGGGGGTCCTGGTCGACAGCAAGTTGAATGAGTCAGCAGTGCCCTAGCAGCCAGGAGGGCCAACCGTGTCCTGGGGGGCATCAGGCACAGCATCGCCAGCCAGGCAAGGGAGGGGATTGTCCCGTTCTGCTCTGCCCTGGGGCAGCCTCACCTTGAATACTGTGTGCAGTTTTGGTCTCTGCAACACAAGAAAGATATTAAGCTATTAGAGAGTGTCCAAAGGAGGGCAACGAAGATTGTGAATGGCCTTGAGGGGAAGGTGTATGAGGAGCAGCTGAGGGCACTTGGTTTGTTCAGCCTGGAGAAAAGGAAACTGAGGGGAGACCTCATCTCAGTCTACAACTTCCTTGTGAGCGGAAGAGGGGGGAAGACAGTGATCTCTTCCCTGTGGTGACCAGTGACAGACCCTGAGGGAATGGCCTTAAGTTGTGTCAGAGGAGGCTTAGGTTGGATATTAGAAAATGGTTCTTCACCCAAAGGCTTGTTGGATGCTCAAATAGGCTCCCCAGGAAAGTGGTCACAGCATCAAGCCTGCCAAAGTTCAGGAAGCATTTGGACGATATTCTTGGGCACATGGTGTCTCTTGAGAATGGGTGCAGGCCTAGGAGTTGGACTCGATGATCCTTGTGGGTCCCTTCCAACTCAGCATATTCTGTGTTTCTGTGAATAACAAATCTCCAGTCCCTTCATGCCTGGCAGTATGCATGCTCCAGCCTTGGCAGTTTCTTTTTGCCCAAACAATGACCCACTGAATAGGCAATACTTCTGCAGGCCTTTCAGAGCCACAAAACAGTGAACCTTGGCTAAGACTGGGAATTCCTCTTAAACAATTTCCTCCCAGATCAGCACTTAGAGACATTGTTCAAGTTACCATCTTTCTTTGTGATAAATTCTGACTCTCCATGCTAGGGCACAATGAAACTCAGTCCATAGTGCCAACATTCCATTTCTCTTGCAGGCAAGCTCTTTCTTTTCAGTAACACATATAACCCTCTTTTTAAATTCAGCACAGAGATAATGGCCCTTTTCAAAGTGGAGATGCTATCAAATGAAAAGTCAATTAAGGGATAATTTTTAATGAATTGCTTCAGTGCATACCATTTGTGTGTGTAAATACATGTATTTTCAGGAATCCCATGCTTCCCTGAAGTAAAACAGGTACAAAAGGTGACATTTTCTGGATAAGACAATTTATTTTAACAAATACATGTATCTTTATGATGAACTGGAGGCTGCAACAGCTGCTCTCTTGGGCTTTGGTGTGGTTCCCTCACGGAATCCATTCCTGCAAGTAGAAATATGGTTACTACTTTTTGAAAGTGACTTCTGCTCCAAGTTATTTTCTAACAAGTAATGTTTCAGATCAGGTTCACCAGCTTTTTTCAGCTTCTCTCAGTAATGCACTGAAATCACTATGGAGTTCATATGTTCAGACATTTTTAATAAGAAACATAATTGACAAGCTGTTTTGAATAAGCAATATGGTTTTCTCTTCTTAAGTAAATTTGACTTCTTAAAACAGGAAGATTTCAGTAACTGAGTAAACACTGCAAGACTGAATTTGATACAGCATACCCACTGAAGGCATGCATTACTTTATGTTCCTACTAAGCAACTCAACAAAAAATTTCACATTTGTTAGTATTGAAGTGCAAGTCAATTTCTTACAGAAATCAACCTCAAGCTTGCTTTTGGATATGACATTTCTACTTCAGCAACACTTGGTGGAAATTAGGCTGCAGTTGCACATTGTAAGGTATTTTCTGGATGCTTCTGGGAAAGGCTGTGCTCACCAAAAAACTCCTGATAAATGAATCCCTCAACTACACTTAGGTCCAGGACTTAAAAGACTCCTATTTTTCACTATAAAATCCAATAAACATTTTTAGGAAAAGACTCTTGAATTGCTTGGTATTTTTCATCCATCTTTCTGGTGTATTAGGCTGAAAGTTACAGAGCTGCACTTTAGAACATGGAGGTCATACAAAAAGAAATTCTTAGCGAGTTTAACAGTACAGTACCTTTTAAGTACAACTCAAAGCTTTATAACACATTTTAGATCTGATGTTAGTTACTGCTAATTGAACTCCAAATTAAAGAGCAACCAATAAAGTATTTAAATCCTTAACATTTTTGAAGGCAAGAGGGGATTGGAATGCATTTCAAGAATTGCATCTTATAAAAATACTTCAGTGCAATCAGCAATTTCAGACTCCCCCAAAGAGGCAATGCTACACAAAGCATACCTTTTCAAATGTGGGTGTTTTATTACAATACCCTCTGTGTTCTGTACTATCTACACTTAACAGAAACATCAGAGCTTGCTATACATCCTATGTATTAAAAATTAGTGAGCTTTTTATAATTGGCAGCATATTCATCTGAAGATATAAGGCATAATTCATTTCCACAATATATTTAAAAAGAAACACCATACCTCATCAAGTGTACTAAATAAGTGTTAACTTTGAATGATTACTTTTATAATTCAGTGAAATCCATGCAAGATTTCAGATTACACTAGTTTGTAATATCGTACCTGAATCGACGGTAGACCCTTTTCAGGTGTCTCATGCGACCAGTACCAGTGGTGTTGCGTCGTTTAGCCTTTGCACTCCAGTTATCTAGAACACAGGAGTTACTATTACTCATCTGCAACAAATAATTAGTTGCACAGTACATTTGAATAGCACAACTATTCAATCTGACAGAAGCAAAAGAAAAAAACAATTATAAATATAGTTAAATCAGTGTAATTTCAAAAAAAGCTCCAAACACTGCAAGATGTATTCTTGTCTGGTTGGAAAAAAGCCAGACTATTGAAGATGACAAAGAAACACAAGTTTTTAAATTCAACTCTGTTACTTACACTTTCTCTTACGCTTAGCAGGGTAACCACATTTCCCACAGGTAGATTTCTGCAGATGGTATGCCTTGGACCCACATCGACGACATAAGGTGTGTGTCTTATTTCGTCGTTTACCAAATGATGATGTACCCTTTGTCTGAGAAATATTTCAAGACATTGCACATTGTATCACTATAATTCAAAAGTCATATAACTGAAAACATAGGCTTCTCTAAAAAACACTCACAAATTCACAAAGCCCAATAAACATGGCAGAGGCACACTGAACTCTGAAACACCAACTCCTTACACCTCTTTGCCATTCCTATACCCCTGCCCAATGCTGAAATAAAACGAAGCCACTGAGTGGTTATCTCCAACTCCTTTCTCATCTCCCCAAATTTATCGGTGATAAACAGTAAACTGCTTTTACCTGAGGGAAGGTATTTACTCTCACAGATCAACCGTACACTCATAAGAGGCTTTGGCCACCAAACCCCTTCTTGCTACCTTATCTGAAAAGCTGCCTCATCCCTGTGGAGAGCGCTGGCCCGGCCAGGCCCGCAGCAAGCGGGGAGACCCCGAAGGAGATCCCGCGGTAGCACGGCCCCATACCCCATCGCTGCCTCTTCGCCCCGGACGAGACGCCCCGCGTCCCCATACGGGCCAGGAACGGGGTCCACCGCCAGGCCCTCAGGCTCAGCTTCCAGCATCATCTCCCCGCAGCGCCATGCCGCCGCTGAGTCCGGCCGCAGCAGGGCACAGGGCCTTCCCACGCCTCAAACGAGGCCCGCGGCCCCGCGGAGCCCGGCACGGCGGCGGATGAGAACAGATACCCCGCACCCGGGCCCCAGCACTCACCATCTTCTCCGGGCGCCAGCACCAAAGAGACTGCACCCCGCCCCGCTTCCGCTGTAGTCCGGCAAGCGCTTCCGGGGGAGCGCTGGGAGTGTCCAGTTGGACACGGCGGAGGGATCCGACCCGGTGGCTCGGCTGGATAGGCCTGGCTCGGCTCGGCGCGGCAGAGAGCGAGTGTTCTCCTTGACTGGCCTCACCCCAAGTTGTGTTTAGGAGCCTCGCCGTGTGATGACCCTTTCCCACCGGGTCCCGCCTGCTGGGACATGCAGAGTCCCTGAAAGCCTTGGTGTCCTGGGTGAGACCCTCGGGGGCCAGACCCCATAAGCTCCCCAGTGACACTACTTAAAAACTGGTGTTTATTAGGGCATCACAATGTGTCCTAGGCTATGGTGCGACTGGGCCTGGAAATAATGATTAAGGGGTATCTATGTGTAGATATGTCAAGAAAACATTTAACACACCTAAGTTGCCTTACTGGTACATAATTTTTAACTAATGGGTCTTCTCTGTGATAGTGCCTATGCTACTATTCACAGGTGCCTATAGCTCCACTTCAGGCTGCAGAATCAAGTCCTGACCCTATTTCTACATCAAGTGAAACCTATTTTCATGACTGAAATTCAGGGACAGGATATTCATGGCTGTAATACATACTTTCAAAGTGAATTGCCTTAAAAGATAGGCAGCCCCTACTGCACACTTTGTTGGTCAGTGTCCCCCCTCCCCAAGCTCTGAACGCGCAACATGACAGTCTGCCTAAAGCATCTCAATGGACATCATTAATGCAAAACTGGGTTTCATTCAGAAGCATCATTTAAATTCTTACATGCCAGCCTATCATGCATCTTCAGTAGACTCACAGTCTATAGGCAATTTTATCTAAGAAAAGTTAATTTTGGAGAAATAATATGTACAGAGGAAACTTGAAGAAATTTGTGTTTAACTTATCACCAGTTCAACACTCGTCTCAAACAAAGTCAGAAATTGATGATAAAACCATTTTATTTAACTTTGATTGCATAGTTATATAACCTTATCTAACAGCTCTTGATAAAAGTATGTATTTATCTGGCAGGCTAAATCTCATTCCTTCTGCTTTTGGTTTACTGAAGCTGACCAAAAATTCAGTTATTCCAAAATGTAGCTGTCTGGGCCTGCCACAAGCCAGAAAACTGAGGAACTCTTGCACAATGAACATGTGGACAGTTGAACCCTTGTAACATGGAGCTCATCCAGAAAAAGGCATCATCCCATGGCATAATCTCCAAAGCAATTAAACTGTGTCCAGCTGCTGCATTTTCACTCCTGGACAAACCAGTCTTGTATGGTTGTCTTAATATTAATTTATCCTCACTTGTTTTCTAAGCGTGGCCTCTCACTGAATTCCTTTGGTCCTGATTTATATGCTGTGAGGCTTTTGACTTCTTCTAAGGGTAAGGGATGGGGAGAAAAGCTATTTTTACTTTAGCTGCATTGTTCCAGATGCACAAAGGTGTGGCCCAGGCTGTTCACTCATCTCTTTCATTTTGGTTGTCAATTTCTATCCCTGGAATAACACCTAAGGCAGAGGTCTTTGTTCATATTCCTTTTACCTCAACTGAAAATCCAGGAATTTAGTCCATCCATGGTCCCACTGTAGTTAAAGGAGAGAGATAAATACTGCCAAAGGGTAAATCATCCCATCCTAAATTAGGTGTCTAAAATAGGTTGGATAAATCATCCTTGCAAGGAACCCTTCTCCTCCCACTAATTCTAACAGGAGCTTAGACAGCCCCCTTAGGCTAGGCACATAAATGGCTGAAGTTAGGTAAAATTAATTTTGCCCTGACTGACAATGAAAATATTTTTAAGGCAATTCTGTCTTTCTTGCCAAAAATCAAAAGCAAACCCTTTGTGTTCTATGGATGAAATGCCATACAGAAAAAAAACTGCCCAATTAAGTCAAAGTATAAATACATCCTACAGGCTGGACTGGGTCTTATTTCTCCCAGCAACCTTGCTGTGTGTCTTTTAACTAGTGCCTCCTTTCCTCTTTCTTTCTCATTAGATCTCAAAAATCTGGAAGATGCTGTGAAGACATTGGACAGATGCCATGGCAACAGACTCCAAAGGAAGTATGTTGGTTTGTCTACTTGCAAGGATATGCTGCCAGAGGAATTATTCTTGTCCTATGTGGGATAAAAATAATCTTGTTCATTTACATGTCTTCAAATCTGCTAGGAAAGAAAGATTTTTTTTTTTTTATATCATCATGAAATCGTCTTTAGTATTCAGGAGCACTGGATACTTCTAGGGTAGGTGTGGTGGATTGACCTTGGCTGGACACCAGGAGCCCACTCAGCCACTCTATCACTCCCCTTCTCAGCTGGAAAAGGGGAGAGAGAATAAGATGGAAAATGACTTGTGAGTTGGGATAAGGCAGTTTATTAAGGCAAAAGCAAAGTGGGAGCTTGCGTGCACAAAAGCAAAGCAAAAAATAACAAGGTTTATTCTCTACTTCCCATCATCAGCAATGGCTGGTCACTTTCTGGAGAAGCAGGGCTTCAGCATGTGTAATGGTTTCTCATCAGGCAGCCATTGGCCCCCTTCCTGCTCTTTGCCTCAGCTTTTATTTCTGAGCTGATGTCATATGGTCTGGAATATCCCTTTGGTCAGTTTGGGTCAGCTGGCCTACTTGTGTCCCGTCCCAGAATCTTGCCCTCAATTGAGGAAGGAATGTTACAGTTCTGGTGCTGTGCTCAGCAGTAGCCAAAACACTGGTGTGTTATCAACACCCTTCTAGCTACCAATGCAAAGCACAGCACTGTGAGGGCTACTGTGGGGAAATGAACTCCAGCTCAGCCAGACCTAATACAGTAGGTAATGGGCAGAGATGTGGCTGATCCAGCACCATCCCAGAAGCTCTTAGCTGCAGTGCAAGTCATGGGTCACTGCCAATAGTGAACTCCAGCTTACTCAAAACACACAGACTCATGTACTAGCAACTGCTGAATGGTACCAGCTAAATTCAGCACTGGCTAATTCACCCTTCTGCTTCAATGTATAGGAAGTAGTCCAAACGATTTAGAAGGTGACACATCTGGATTTCAGGACTGTCTTTTCAATGTAGGAAACAGCAGTCTGTCACTGCAGCCTGTGTCCCTGTGGTGGCTTGACCCTGGCTGGCTGTCAGGCACCCACCAAAGCCGCTCTATCACCCCCCTCTACAACTGGACAGGGGAGAGAAAATATAACAAAAGGCTCATGAGTTACGGACAGGGAGAGATCACTCACCAATTACCATCATGGGCAAAACAGACTCAACTTCAGGATATATAATTGAATTTATTACCAATCAGAATCAGAGTAGGATAATGAGAAGTAAAACATATCTTAGAAATACCTTCCCCCCACCCCTCCCTCCTGGGCATAACTTTATTCCTGAGTCTCTACCTCCTCCCTCCAAGTGGCACAGGGAGACAGGGAATGGGGGTTATGGTCAGTTCACATGTTGTTTCTACTGCTGCTTCCTTCTCAGGGAAAGGAGTCCTTCCCCTGCTCCAGCATGGGGTCTCTCCCACAGGAGACAGTCCTCCATGAACTTCTCCAATGCAAGTCCGTCCCATGGGCTTCAGTTCTTCACATGCAAACCCAATACAGTCCCATTGCAGCTTCTGCCCAGCACTTTTGGCCCAGCCAGGTCCAGTGATGGGAGAAACTCTTTGTCATGCCAGCAAAACTGTGATCCTATTAAGTATCTCAATCAGGGTTTACTGAATACTGTGGAAGCAGGTGCCTTTCTGTATCCCCTAGCACCATGTTCTGCTGCCTGTTCTATCTGGTTGGGGTTGAAAAATGGAAGCAAAATGCAACACTGGACATGCCCATCCATTTTTTTCTTCCATCCCTCTGGGGTACAAGCTCCTCTGCCTCAAGTTGACCCTATCCAAGGCCCATGGACCTTCCTGACCTTCTTGTTCTACTGTGGCACTTTGATGGGGAAGAGGAGAATCAGGCACTACCAGTCCCTCCTCACAACTAAAGCAGAGCAGCCTTACAGATAAGTCCAGCTCAGGGACAGGGAGACCAAAACCCGGGCTGGCTCAACAATACAGAGGAAAGTGGGTATGAACACAAAATAACCTCAGTGGTATTTGTTTTGCATAGGTTTGGTGTCATACTATGTAGGTGTCATGGTTTAGCCCATTCCCCTCAGTATTAGAGTAGAAGATGGTTGATTCCAGGTAAAATTCCAGCTAAGTAGCCAATCGGAAACTTTTGTGACGTCTCTACGAATTACATATTTAACACAAACTGGAAAAGAAGGGGTGTGGCGCAGAAGAAATTCCAGCCCGTAGAGGAGTAGCAGAGAACAAGGGATAACAATGTAGTGTCCAAGGTCAGTGTAGCAGGAGGGGGAAGGAGAGGCCCGGGAAGACCCCTCTCCCCCTCCAGCAGGGGAAAAGACTTAAAAACTAAAACCCCTGCCACCTGTGGAAGATTATTTGGAGTGAAGAAACTTTTGTGTGGGTCCCTCCCACTGGAGGCCTGGATGGCCCGGGGAGAGCAGAGATGGCTTGAGGCCAAGACTGGATCACTTGAAACTGTATGTAGCAAACTGCAGAAGAATTGCAGCCACGGAATGGTGGAGATGCTGGGGAACTCTCCTTGGAGAGGCCGAGCCCCCTCACAACCTTGGGACTTTGTCCAAAGCTGAGCCTTACACTAAGCCCCTGTACTGGGGGCCCGGTGCAATGTTGGACCGGGTGTGATGGCAGGATAACCCCTTTCACTGCAAATGGGGGAGTGGTGGCCAGTTGGAGTGGCCAGCCACAGCCGAGAGCCAAGATTGGGCGTCTGGCCAAAAGCAGAAAGTCAGAAGAATTCCAGAGAGAAAGAGAAGAAGTTATTTGAATCAGCAGAGCATAGCATCAAAAAGTGTTCTTGGATGTGGACTGAACCAAAAGAAACCCAGAACCCCTGTGACCCAGCGAGGGGTGGTGAGTCTCAGGAAACCCCCCTGAAACTCCTCGTGGAAGGAACCTCCACGGAGCCCTAGTCCCCGTGGTGACGACAAGGTAAACCCTCAGCAGCTGTGAACAGGTGGCTAGAGGTGGGAGGTAAACTCCCTTGCATTCTGATGGAGAAAGAGAGAGAGAGAGATATTTTCGAACTGCAGTAGTTTGGAACTGTTACCTTAAAGACTTTTTTTTTTCTTTCTCCTTCTTCCTCTAGACTGCTTTTGAGGAAGAGAAGGAGGGGTAGTATTTGTAAATATGTAAGTTTGTTATTATAGGAAAACTAGTTAGAATTGTTGTGTATATAAGTATTCCCTTATGTCAATAACAATAATTTTAATATTAATCCCCATGTCAAGAGATCTGTTCTGTCTGTGCGAACTCTCTTCTTACTTATTAGCAAAATTTATGGGTTGATAAAACCATGCAGAAAACAAGGTGCTAAACCTTTGACATCATTTTTGGTGGAGAATGCGGGCAAGGGTTAAACCCTTAACAGTAGGACCATTGTCACGGTGCAGTACAGCCATACAGTACCTGATGCGACTATGGTGGGATTTGTATTTGTTCTATGAAACTTGAACACTGCTGAAAGGACTCGTGTGTGGCAAATGCAAGACTGATATCCAAGCAATTTCTGTCTAATGTCATCATTTTGGCATCACTTAATTGTGCACATGTGGAACGCCCTTTGTGCAAGTGAGGATGACTGCAAGGCATAGGAATGGTGAAGATTCAAGCTTGATATATGCTAGAAGCTAGTTGGTACTTGATACCAATTATCTTCAGAGATGCAGACAAGGTGAAGTCGTTATTTCTGAATGTGATCTCTTAGATCAAAGGAATGCTTTTAGGTCCTCTTGGATATTGAACACTTTAACCTAGGTAACAATGTCTCAGGAAGGCTGCAGGAGAACTGAAGAATTCAAGGGCCAAATTTTCATGAAGGTCAGTTTGGATGCCTTTGTTTTTGGATATCATCTTGGTTTGCAGAGATAGACACCTTATTTGAATTAATGGGGAAGAAAAACTACCTGAATATCCATTACCAAGCAGCCACAAGAAATGTACTTTTTTTGTATGTCTCATGGTTTAACCACAGCAGGCAACTAAGTACCACACAGCCACTCGCTCACTCCTCCCCATCCCACTTCCCCCTGCAGTGGGGAGAACAGGAAAGAAAAAGTAAACCTCATGGGTTGAGATAAGAACAGTTTAATAATTGAAAACAAATATAACAATTATAACAATAATAGTAACAGCAGCAATAATAATAATAGTAATTATAAGGAGAGGGAGACAGTAACAGAGCCCAAGAGAAACAAGTGATCAACAATGCAATTGGTCAGCAGGTGGTGAGCATGACATTCCATGGTATGGAATATCCTTATGGCCAGTTCAGGTCAGCTGTCCTGACCATGCTCCCTCCCAGCTTCTTGTGTAGTTCCTCCCTGGCAGAGCCTGAGACACTGAAAACTGCTTGACTCAGGGTAAACACTGCTCAGCAACAGCCAAAATATCACTGTGTTTTCAACATGATTCTGTACTGAATTCGAACCACAGCACTGTACCACCTACTGAGAAGAAAATTAACTCTATCCCAGCTGAAACCAGGACAGTATGTTATCAACATTCTTCACTTTGAAAACTTTTGAGTGAATTTGAACCAGAAACACTAGCAACCACAAGATGACAGTATAGTTCAACTAAAACTCTTCTCTTAAACAACCCTGTAAAAACTCTCTAAACAGTAACAATAAATTAGGTTAATTAATTGAAAACATTATTATTTGTACAGTTCTTAAGTCTCTATGACAACAACTGAAAATACGAGCAAACAGCAATGCTTATGAAAAAGGCTGCTGCATCCTGCTAAGAAACTAATGATTATAATACAAAAAGATTTCTATTTGTTTAAAATGAAAATGGGTAGAAGAAAATTAAACAACTGTCACAAACGTAGGAAATTGCTTGCTAAAATATAGTGGAAATGATAAAAAATTGATCAAACTAATTTGTATAACAAAGCTTATATAATGTGTATAAAATACATTTGATAGTGTTGCTTCCTACAGCCAGTCCTGAATGGGAAGGCAAGAGCCCCTTTATCACAACTATGTACTCTTTCCATGCATTCAGACTCTTCCATAAAAACCAGCACAAAATATGACCTCACATGTAGCATATTGAAATCAACACCAGAGTTTAATAATAACTGTGAGGGATAGCAGCCAGCCTGCTAACTCTCTAGAAGAAGAAATTGACTTGAGAG
>VXAY01004089.1:0-11016 GCA_013399855.1 Oxyruncus cristatus
TCCCAGGACAGGATCAGCTCTGGACAGGATCAACTCCCAGGGCAGGATCAGCTCCCAGGACAGGATCAGCTCCCAGGGCAGGATCATCTCTGGGGCAGGATCAGCTCTGGGCAGGATCAGTTCTGGGGCAGGATCAGCTCTGGGGCAGGATCAGCTCTGGGGCAGGATCAGCTCTGGGGCAGGCCCCTCCCTGGTTTTAGTGCTCAGCTCCAAGTGGTCACTTCCACTCCCCGTTTGTGCTGCAGGCACAGTGGACAGTGCCCCCTCTGTCCTCTGAAACGTTCCTTTGTCATTAATCGAGTTCAAGTGGATGCCTCAGCTGCTCCCTTAAATTCTCATCCGTGAACTATGAAGCAGCAGTGGTTCTCTGCTGAATTAAGTTGTTCAACTAAAAGAATCCCATATATTGTTTCCAGTCAATGGGCACTATGAATAGATTTTATGTAAAATTACTGGGAATGCATAAGCCATTTTGCCTGTTGTTACGGAATTTCTTCTCCCAAACCTGTGTGAAATGTAATTCATGTTCAGATACTGACAACTGAATTAAACTCAGCATTCATATATAGTGCTTTACATATGCAAACTGCCATAAAACATTAATTAAGCCATAGATTTCCTAATGCTGAGAAAGTACACTTACACCAGGCTCGGTGAGTTAAATGTTTAAATACTGTCAACGCTTAAATACTATTTACAGAGTTTTATTGTACTGTGAGCTCAGTTATTGGCAGAGCTGTAACAGTCAGTGGCTTTTCCATACGGTAAGTAGGAGTAGGAATGGTGGTTTGGTCTTTATCTACACTAAACTTTACTTTGAAATTGTACTTTTGTTACCAATATGCGATTTTAAAAGTGAAGTAACCGTAGTAAGAACAGAGGCTGTCTGTTTGCAGACTCGTGGTACAGCTACAATACAGAGGAAACAGTATCATTTATTCGGGTTTTTAATGTTTCAGGTGACTTTTACTCCCTCTTCACAATTGGTGCTCTCCAAAGCCACGGGACACGCTCACCACTGTGCTGAGACACCCTCCCGCTGCCCCTGCCTGCTCAGGAAGCTGCCTGCACGGCCGTGGTGGTCCCAACCCCTGCAGCTCCCAGCCGTATCCTCCCCGGGACAGATGCTGGGTTTGGAGCTCAGTGTTCTCCCTGGGGTGGCAGAGGGCCACTCAGTGCAGTTTAAATCACGGGGCTTCGTTGTGGTGGTTACTGGTTAATTCTGTTCATTGGTCAGGAAAACACTAAGACTTGGCTGCTACCCTGAGTCAGCACCACACCTTGTCAAATGTCCCAGCTGTTACGGGCTCTCCCCTTCCCTCCACTCCCTGGAGTAGCAGGAAAGGCTTCCAGTCCCACACAGCAGGCGTGACTCAAACTTTGGGGTGGCATTTCCAGCTGCAGACCAGGCACTGACACGGGTGAGAACCTGGCAGGCAGAGCAGATCCCACACACACTGGGGACTGCAGTCCCTGTGTCCCAGCCAGTGGGGAACAGCACACTGCCCCTTCCCCAAAGGAGGGAGCCTCATCCCAACCAGCCCCTTCCCCAAAGGATGGAGCCTCTCCCCAGCCAGAGAGAAACACCCAGACCAGCACAGGCAGAATGAGGATCACAGTCACTTCTGCTTCCAGTTAATCCAGAGTGAAATCAATATTTTTGGTAGCCCTTGTTTTCCCAGCTACCCCAGCAGTCCTTCCTTGACAAGGAGAGTCTTTTTGTGTGAGAGTCTGTCATCAGGAAGACTAAAGGGAGCTTTAAAATCATTACTTAAGCAATGACAGTGCAGCCTGAGTTCATGACACAGAACTGGCTCATTCCTTCCGGATCCCAGCAATGACAGGATCCCAAACACTTCTCCAGGCTGCGCAGACCCCAAACTGTTCTTTATTTGGGTGCTATGCACTACAGGGCTGGGTGCTTTCGTTTGAATAGTCAACAATAAAAGACTTTTTAATTGTTTAGTCACTGTAGCCATGAATGTCCCACGGAGTTTACTTTCTTGTTCCATTAATGTATTTGTTTATATTTGCAGAAGGATTCAATCTGATGTAAACTATGAAATATGTTGTTTACTGAACAAAGACAGGTTCCAAGGCACTTGTTAACACTGAAATCAAACCTGACTCTTAGATATCTATTTGCATTAGTCAGTCACCTCAGTGCCCACAAACTCGGCTGAACACTACAACACTTCATTAAACAGTCTGGGAAAGCATCTAGAAGATAAATAACCTGTTGGAAAATTTCTGATGTGTCAATAGTTTGCCATGAAACTGGAAGACACACCAGAGCTTTGTACTGCAGCTTGTATTTGCATTAAAGCCTTTAAAAGTAGATTGCAAACCCAAAATTTGCCACTGCTATCAAGTTTACTCTCAGCACTCTGGAGAAGAGAACTGGAATTTTCAGTGACTTTGATAAACTGGATTCTGACAGACATTGGTGCCTGGATGCCATCTGGAATGGTACATCGAGTTTCAACTTTTAGTTCACCATTACCCAAAAAGGATCTGCTGGCAGGGGAAGCAGCCTGCAGAGGGAAACCAGGAAAAACCCCGAAGGACAGAGGAAAACTGCAACTCTCTGACTATCCTTGACATTTTGTCTTGCTAACTGTTAAAATGTCACATCTGTCACATTGACACTGAGAGAGCCTGGAAGTTCACCTCTGCCTGAGCAGCCGAGAACAAAGTGAAGAGCCACATTAGCAGGATTAATTGGGACAAATCCTGGGGCCAGGGGTCTTCTTGGCTGTTTGCAAGTGGGACGAACAAGTTGAATTCAACTCTGCTGTGGGGAATATGCTTCTTGTAAATAAAGTAACCTGTGTTTTTCCCCAGATACTGTGGATCAGCTGCTGATTCCACATCACTCTGCTTTCATTCAGCCCTGAGTGCCAGGTCAGTCACAATGCACTTGACGACCTGTGGGATCTGTGAGCCCACTGCAAGTCCCTCAGCCTTGTGAGGTGTGATCACAAACAGAATCAATTCATGTTTGAAGTAACTTTGACTCTGTTTTTCTGGTACCTGACAAGACAATATTCTCACATGACAGGACTGGTTTGGGCTGTGTTTTACTGGGGCACTTAGAGCAGATTGGTGCCACCAACAGAGCCCATTACACTGATGGACTGCAATGTCCTCTTACTGGAACTATTTGAGACAAAATGAGGTCTACAGAAATAGAAGTGCATCTGCATTGCATGGGTGCTGTTATTTGATATTCACTGCTGCAGGTGTGGACTGTGACATGCAGAAAGGCCTGCAGGAACTCAGAGCAGTGGGTTTCCCAGCAGGGAAGGCTGCAGGGATCAGCCCTAAGGGAGCAGGCTGTGTCCTGACAGGCCATGAGGACAGCCAGCTTCCTCACAAATCCTCCAGGGGCTTGTGGTCACATCAGCACTCCTGACTGCCCTGCTGACAATATCGAGCGTGGCTCACAGATCAAGTGGTATCAACATCACTGGGTCTTATCTGCTCGCTCTGAGAGCTCATCTGTCAGGGCAGCAGTGGCTGTTTGTGCCTGAATGACCCAGGGCTGGGCTGGGTGGGGTTATCTGCAGGGCCAGGTGTTGCAAGACTCAGTTTGCTCCCACATTCACCTTAATCTGGCCCAGCAGCTGAAGGCCTGGAAGATGAAACAGTGCTTAGGCTGGTGACACAATCAGTGGTCAGCCACAATGATCCCTCCAGCCTTGACCAGCCAGAGACAAGTGAGCCACGACAGCAGCCCTTGTAAAGCAATCAGAAAACACGGCATTGTGTTAAAGGACTGCAAGGGATTTGAAGGCTATTGAGGCTGCAAACAACTGACAGTCATTCTGAGCCTAACATGGGTCTCAAAAAATCCTTATCTCCTTTGTTGATACATTTACTACCAAATTACTTCAAAATACTCAAACACGAGTCTACAGACATTTAAAGAACAATCAACATTTACAACTGAATGCTTTCAGCAGACTCTGAAAGCTGTTGGGCACACCAGGAGCTGTTCTGTGCACTACGTACAGCGCAGCCCATGTCTCAGAGCTGAAACAACGCCATCATTCCCAAAATCTGGTCTTACAAATCCTTCCCAGCTGACTGAAGAGTGAAGTTATACAGCTGGCTCTGATACAGCTTTCCCTGACGTGCCACGTGGGCACCACAAAGGCTGCCAGACCTGGCACTGCCACTGCCCACCTGGCCCACGAGGGTTTGCTGACCTTGGAGGGTGTTATGAAATAAAGCTCAGCTGAGCAAGCAGCTCCTCCTGCCTCCTTTGATTTCTTTTCTCTTCCAGTCTCCAGGACTCATGTGGGGCGAGACTGAGGGATCTGTGGTTTGCCTGCCTACATGAGACCTCGAGAAGCTCAGCTCCCTGGAGGGCCACGCTGTAAATATCTCATGAGTTTCGACCAAGTGCCTAAAAACGGGTTTGTTTTTGTGAGCTTCTGCAAGTCTAGTCCTGAAAAAAATCACATGGGGAAAGATTTGGACAAAGAGCAAATTTGCTTGTGTGACAGCTTTCTCTTGCTCAGCTCTTACACCAATACAAAGCCAAAGGCAGACAAAAGTCCTTGCTGGCTATTTTGCACATTTATTTGGGTTTAAAGCTTTGGCTGTTCATGGATTACTGTGTGACAATTTTTAAACTTGGAGACACCTGCCCAACCTACAGGTATTTTGATTGAGTGGCATTCTGGGGGGCAATTCCAGGCTGTCCATTGAAAAATACAGACACCCTTAAGAACCAAGCCTTTCATATGTTTTCATCATGTTTAGGCCACTTTTTTGCTTAATAAATGGAACAAGTATTTTTATTTCTCTTTTTCTGGTACACAGGTGAATTGGGTTCCCTTTGCTCTCCCACCCACAGGCCCTTCCTCACACCAGTTCCACATTCTCTACACAATGGCTACGGACCCACTGGTTTACTGGATTCATCTGTTGCTCCATAACATTCATGGGAACTACAGGCAATGAAAAAGGACTGGAACACAACTCTGGTTTGATCCAGGAGATCACCTTCCATAGCTGCACTCACAATTTTTAGAGTAAGAAGGTGTTTCTCTCGTTTTTAGTTAGGGAAAGTTCCCCAGACCTCAGTACCTGCCAAGACTTACAACCACAGTTTTACACCACCAATCTGAGACCCCAGGCAGATTGTTACAGTGATTCCTCACACAGAGGAAAAGGCCATAACTTGGTGACCTGCAACACCACTTCCTGCCTCTTTGGGACCTCTGGAACTCTCCCATCTCACAGAACACGGTGGGATCCCAGCTGGAAGCGCTCATTCCTCACTGCTCTGAAAGCAGATTCTGTCACGACAAGCTCTTTGCTCCTGGTCAGGAGACTGAGGAATTGAACAAATGAAAGAATGAAAACTCCAACTGACAACTGTCTGCTGTGTCTGAGCACTCCTGCCAGCAGAGTTAACACTGCAGTGTGACACACTGCCACGGGATAGGGAAGAAAAGGCATTTTTCTCCAGAAGGGCTTTTGCTGCAGACAGGAAGTTTGTTTTTTGAATTAGTCACCAGTTTCACTCCAGGCTGATTATACCAGTTTCATTACCATACAATAGCCCTGTTTCCATGCAAGTGCTATCAAGATTACATTTATGGTTCCAAAGTTGTTTCACCACACCTACACACAACCAGTGCTGCACATACAACAGATAAGTGCTCTCTCTGTTCTGTGGGCTTACCTAAAATCTATCACCTTTCAGGTAAACTGCTCCTGCGGCCAATAGAAGGGGGTTGACAACAAATAAAGAACACAGAAATAGAACCTGAACTTCGACAATTATGCATATTTTTGACTATAAACATCACGTCAACGAGTGGGATATAAACATGCCATTGAACATGTTCTTTATTAAGAAAATAAACTGGCATTATGACACCAATTCAAGGCAGATGATATATGATAAGTTCTGGCAGCACAGGCTACTTTTGCAATAGTGATAAGATCTTTGGCAGGACTTTTGATGGAAATAATGAACTTTTTCTTCTGTATATGTGTCAGCTTTTTCTCTCTCTCTTTTTTTTTCTCTTTTTTTTTTTTTTTTATACTTTATTTACACCCACCAGCAGCTGTGGTTATTTTTTGAAAAAACGAAACTTGGGTATTTTGCATTTGAGGATCTTTTGGCAGAGGAAAGTCCCAGTTGGGGCTCTACCTCCCCAACAGGCCCAGGAGAGGCAGGAGAGGGATGACTCCACACAGAGCAGCTGCTGCTCAGGAAGTTGCTGGCAGGAGAGAGATGCTCCCCTGGCTGAGTCAGGGCAGGAACCAGCTCATGCCACTGCAAACAGCCCCGTCACAGCAGCAGCTCTGGCCTGAGTCACCTGCAATCTGTGCTATCAGTTGCCTCTGACTGTCTGGGGGTTGAGCAGACAGAACAGTTTCACTTATAATAAACCTGTCCCTGGAATTACCCTGACTATCTTGCTTCACTCCATATGTGCACATCCTGACTCCGGAATGACAAATCCCGATGCCACTGGATTAAGAGAAACACACATTAGGCAGTCTTGTTGCAGATGTGTATTCACATATGGAATTATCAAGAATAACCCAAGGTGCAGACAAGTTAAATATTATATTTAAATGCTGTTGGATGCTGGATTATTTTTATCTTCTCCTTCCTCAGCCCCCAGAGGAACCCCAAACCAACCTAAATCACACTGCTGCCAAATCCAAAATAAAGACTTCTTCATACTCCACTGCACTAAAAACTAGTTCAGGCCCAGAAACCTTGCTCAAATTCCTACTTCAAAATGAGTAAAGATTGAAACATTTCTCCAGATTTGTGCAGTGCCAGAAGACACATGGTGCAATTCTGTTCTTTGAACCCTCTGAGATGATTTCATCTTCTCAGTTTCCCTCAGTAATTATTCTCCTTTTACCTTTAGGTTTACTGCCAACATAAGTATCACATACTGACAGTATGGGAGTGACAGAACAGCATTTCTTTTGACTTTAACTGCTTTATACTGGATTATGAACCAGCTAAATAATTTAATCCTAAGTGATGGTAAGGTATGTCTGTTATATCCAGGGAACATTGCTGATCTCAGGAGTGAAAGGACTGTGTGCAGTATCCTTAGCCCTGACTTCCCTCTGGATTTTCTCAGCAGCAATGCTGAGAAATAAAAATGCAACATTTAGTATGATTTGGAGCCTTAAAATTCAATTATCACCCTGCCTAGCTGGTACCTGGCAGAGCACTATGATCTCAGAAGTCTCTCTCACAGCCACAAGAGCTTCCCACATTTTAATAAAAACAATTTCAGTGTGTAGTCACCAACAGAGACAGAGAAACTTGACTTGAGGAGTATCAGCTCTTCCCACCTGAGAGCTGCAGGTTCAGATTTCAGACACAAGCACATCCACTCACCTGATTCTGAGCAAGTTTTCAAAGTGCCTTGTCTACTCAAAGCCTTGCATTTCCTAGACTGCAGCTCTGTTTCATTTACAGAGCTCAGGCCTTCCAAGGTTCAGCGGCAAACCCTGTGCAGGACGTACCTTGAAACCCAGGCCACTCCTGCCAGCAGTTCCTGTCCCTCGGCCGTGGCAGTTTGTCTGTGAAACACCCGTTCTAAACAAGCTCTGTGGGACTCAGCAGGGGCTCGGGAGGGGACACATCCCCCTGCTGATGCTGATCCACAGCTCTGAGTCTTTTGGCTGTGCCTCTTTAAAAAGCACCAGAAGAACTGGTTAGAAGGTCCCTTCAGTAGTACCAGAAAGCCTTTACTTATTTTTATAACACTAAATCTTGTTGTCGTCAGACACTGACAAATTTTTCAGGGTACTGAGATTTTCGGCATTGTATCTGTTACTGATCTAAACTACACTTGTTTAGTCTCTGCCTATAATAAGTACAGCACATTAGAAAACCACCCCAGACCCACTGCTTTACTTGCACAGACAAATAACTAAGAGCAGCAGCTAATGACTCCATATTTCTAACTGTGCACAGAAATAACCTTGACTGCTGTGGGCAGTTTTACTGAACAGGCAGGGTTACTCACTGCAGTAAAAAATGGTTATACATGTAAATATTTTATGGTGAAATGCTTAGTAACCAAATCTATGCTTTTCAGCTGTTTTTCAGTTCGGCGTTTTTAAGATACCATCAAATTATCTTGAAATAATTTTTAAAATACGTTTGATCATTTAAAAATCAAATTAATACAGCCAGCTCTAATGATTATACTTTGCCCAGACCCTGCTGCATTGTCATGCCTTCATGTTGCACAACCAGAGCTTTTTTTAGGACAATATTAATTTATTCCTGAGAATCTAAACCACGGTACCATTCATGAAGCACCACAACCCAATATAATGTGTACTTCATAATTCAAACACTATGTGCTGAATACTCTCTTCATTTATTTAACTTCAATGTCTAAAGCCTCAGCCAGGGATTTTCAGCCCTTCCAACCTGCAGATCCCTCAGTGGTCCGTAGCCATGCACAGGAAATTCATTTTTAAGAAAACTAGACTTGACTTTTTTTAGTTACTTCCCACAGACTCCTTGCACTGCAGACTAATTACCTAGAGCTGGTTGGTAAAAAGAGAATAAATTAATATATGTAGTAGAGCACTGGGACTTGAGAAATAATATTCCATACTTGAACTCAAGAGCACAACGATCATTTGTTACTTTGAACATGAAACATTCCCTTCTTCTGAAATATCAGCAATTAATACCTTAGTGTAGATTAAAAAAAGAGTCATTTTATTCTGTCACTGAAAAAACAACCTACACCACAGTCCTGTGGGTGCTGGAGGATCCCCCAGAAATGGATTGTAGTCCTTTTGCTGGAGGAGGGGGTGCTCCCTCCTGGATCCCTTGCCACGTGGCCGCTCGAGCCCCGAGACAGAGCACAGAGACCACAGCCAGGGATGGGCAGGAAAAGAGAGATTTATTTTTCCCGGGTAGGGTAAATAAGACTTTAGGACATTAGCATATGTCCAACCAGGGAGCTGAGAACACCTTAGCCACCGCCCATAGGGGCCAGGTTTCACAGCCAATGGAAAAAGGTACAAGGGATTTTGGGAAACAGAGTTTTTCAGGGAGAGGGGGTTTTACAGTATGACAGTTTCTTAACACAGGTTTGCCAGCCAGTTTCAGAAGTCCACCTTTGCGAGAACTTCTTCCACTGTACATCCTGAAGGTCAATTGCTACACAACGCAGCAGTGAGTTGGGATTAAATAGATTGGAATTTAAACCAACATCACAGTCTGGTCTTTATGAAATAGGCTGCTGGCATGTTGGGAGAAAGGGCAATAAAGGTAATTCAGATGTGAGTTTGCTACAGAGGTGAATAAAGTGAGCAAACCCACATTGTACCCAAAACCAGAGCACAGCAGAAAAGAAACTACATTTCTGCAGTGATACCGTGGCCTTCCAGCAACTGCTACAAATGGTTTTAAAGAGAACCTTGCCAGCCCTGGCTGGCTCACACAAGCTGGGTGACGGGGCAGCTCTGCTTCCAGAGTACTTCAGAGGGAGGGAATCAGATGGAGGGTGAAAGGGAACAACAGGAGGAGGTGGGGAAACAGCTTAAAAGTTTCCAAGGGAGCTCAGTTATTTAGTTTCCAAAGCCAACGTCTATGGATGGGCTGAGCAGTCACTGAGAGAAAACTCACTCGCTAAACAGGAGGTTTCAAGTACTCAGAGAGGTCTTTTTGAGTTTTTCCAAGAACTGCAGTACTGCTCTGGGAAAAAGAGGGCCCCCAGGTCTATCATAGGGTGGGGGTTATTGGGCAGCAGGCAGAGTCTAGAACAGAGAGAGGAACAAAGCCCGGCCCTCAGGATGCCTCGGGAGGTAAAATCAATCCCAGGCATAGCACCTGTTCCAGCTGAGGAGCAGCCCGTAGGATTTGTAGGTGAGTGTGCACCTGGAGAAACCAGGTGTGGGCCTGGCAGACCAGCATCCCACCCAGGGCCACTCAATTGCCAGGTACCGGGCAGGACTGCACCTCCCGACCAAGCACGGAGAGCAGCGCATTGGGGAGAAGAGATGGTTTTAAACAAGTTGTTTAAACTATTGCCCGTCCCACAGCAGGGCTGCTGGAACACAAAGTCCATGTTCCTCAGGAGAGGTTTATTTGCAAAGACTTACACATCAACAGCAGAGGGCTTCAGTTTGAGCTCCAGGGGATCACCAGGGGTGCAGCACTCGCCAGGTGACACGGGGACAAATCCCCACCCTGAGGGCTGCAAAAATAATTTCAGAATTTAGTCTCCAAAAGCTGTTCATGAGTAAGAGAACATTTACTTGCAAAGCTTATTTCAAATTCTCCAGTCTTTGTCTACTACAAGTGCTGTGTTTAAATTAATTTTTAAAAGAAGAAGGTATGGCAGAAAGAACCTACAAACCACAACTGCTTGGATTAATATTAAGAATAGTAAAGCACTGAGGAAGATGTAACACCAAAGGCTGGAGGGTGCCAAAACACTAGTGATACTTTCTTGAAAGGAATCTGACTGATGGAAATTCCAAGGGACGACTTCTACAAGCAGTGGCCAGTGGCCAGCCCCTGTGACTCAGCCCTGCCAGGCCACGCTGCTGGTCACCCGGTGCCAACAGCATCAGCATCTGGCAGCGGCCACGTCCTCAGCCTGAGCCACGCGTCGGGCCCGGCTCGGGCGAGGGGGGACAGGAAAACCGGGGAGTGCTGGCAGGAGCTCCTCGGGAGCCACCCCGGGCTCCCAGCGCGGGGGCAGCCCACGCTCCCCAGGGAGCCTTTCCCACCGGCGGGGGAGAACTCCAGCCTCTGGAGCCACCTGAGCAGGGAGAGGGGCTGGGGGGCTGCGGGGGGACCCGACCCCGGCAGCGGCTCCCCCGGAGCTGCGGGCACGGGTACGGCCCGGCGATGGGACGGGCGGGGCGGGCACAGCGTGCCGGGCAGCGCCGGGAACGGGCGGGGACACCCGGGGCAGGGAGAGCCGCGGCCGCCGGGCCCATTCTGCGCTGGGCGCGGGACCCCGGCGGGCGGGGAGCGGTTCC
>VXAY01004089.1:11548-123607 GCA_013399855.1 Oxyruncus cristatus
TCCCGCCCCGTCCCCGCCCGCCGCGGCGGCCCCGAGCGGGAGGCGGCGGAGGGAGGCGGGAGCCATGCGGGAGTACAAGGTGGTGGTGCTGGGCTCGGGCGGCGTGGGCAAGTCCGCCCTCACCGTGCAGTTCGTGACCGGCTCGTTCATCGAGAAGTATGACCCCACCTTCGAGGACTTCTACCGCAAGGAGATCGAGGTGGACTCGTCCCCGTCCGTGCTGGAGATCTTGGACACGGCGGGCACCGAGCAGTTCGCCTCCATGCGGGACCTCTACATCAAGAACGGGCAGGGCTTCATCCTGGTGTACAGCCTGGTGAACCAGCAGAGCTTCCAAGACATCAAGCCCATGCGGGACCAGATCATCCGCGTCAAGAGGTACGAGCGGGTGCCCATGATCCTGGTGGGCAACAAGGTGGACCTGGAGGGCGAGCGCGAGGTCTCCTTCGGGGAGGGCAAAGCGCTGGCCGAGGAGTGGAGCTGCCCCTTCATGGAGACCTCGGCCAAAAACAAAGCCTCGGTGGACGAGCTCTTCGCCGAGATCGTCAGGCAGATGAACTACGCGGCGCAGCCCAACGGGGACGAGCCGTGCTGCGCCTCCTGCGCCATCCTCTGAGGGCGGCGGCGGCCCCGGCCCCGCAGGAACAAAAGCATCGGCAACAAATTCATCGTCTTGGAAATGTGGCTTTTCTCGGCATGTACGTTTCGTCCAGTCTTGGTCGTGGCATATTTCCTGTCAGTGTCGGCGGCGGGCGCGGGAGGAGCCGGTCCCGCCGCCCGGGGAGCGGAGCCACGCGGGGGAACCCGTCCCGGGACGCCCCCGGGGAGCGGTGCCCACCCCCGCGGCCCCGCGCCCGCCCTCCCCGGGTCTCTATGCAAGCGGGCGGCGGTGCGGGGCCGTCCCGCCCGGAGAGTTGCACATGGAACTGGGACTGTGACCCGGACGGTGCTGCCAGGCACGGGGCGCCGGGCAGCGCTGCCGATATCCCTGGAATAATGCTCTATTTTGTTTACCTGCTGTATCGGATGGGAGTTTGCAGGAGAGTGGTAGCGTGGTGGGTTTCTCCTGGTTTTTGTTTTATTTGTTTTTGGTTTGTTTGTTTTTTTTTTAAATCAGCTGTGAAAATGTTACAAATCTGCACAATATTTGAGGCGTGCGTGTGTGCGTGATTTCGTTGTGGTTTTGGTTTTTCCTTTGGTGGGTGGGAGCGGTGGTGCTTTTTGTGCCGAGGGGTTTTGGGTTTGGGTTGGCAATAACTGATTTTGATGACTAGCTCTCTCAAGTGCAAAGACTTCCTATGAGTGATGCAGGGCCAACAGCAGCCCTGTGTCTGCAGAGTGCCTTCAAAACTCAGCTGTTCCAGCCGGTGCCAACCTGTGAAAGCTCCACAGAATCCCATTATCTACTACTCCAAAAACTACTTAACAGTTTCCTTGCAGTAATCACACCGAGCAAGCCAGGACAAAAGGGCCTGTTGTTAGTGGAATTTATTTCTTATTTCCATCTGAGCCTTTTAACTGTTATTTCCATGTCTTGCAAGTTCGGGATTCATTTACTTCAAATTTACACGAATTTAGCCTTTTGGGATTTGGGGGGGGAGGGGGGCTTTTTTTGTTGTTGTTGTCCTTTATCCCTTTGATTTTGTCGTGGGATGTACCTCCAGCCAGCAAAGAAGGAAATCTTATCGTTGTGATGTACCAAGAAAATTCTAACAACTGTCATTTTAATTGCAGACATGCATTGAAGAGATGTCTATCCATTTTAATACAAATCCTGTTTTTTAGAAAACAACTTTGTGCACTGTTATGTATCACATGAAACACTGACTTTCTCACAGGTTGTTAATCCTGATTTATATCTCAATGGCAGGGAAAGGTGGGGGGATTGATTTAGCTAAGGACAGTGTTTAAAAAACATGCAAACCAGAAGATTGCTGTTTTACCTAACATTTAGTAATTTTTAACGCAGTGTTTTGCTTGCCCTCAGGTCCTGGCCCAGTGTGATGCCAGCTTGTGAGAGGAAGGCTGTGCTCAGAGGAAGATTTAGGAAGTTAGCGTGCCCTTAATGCAACAGGCCCTGTGAGGTTAGCCCCTCGTTCCTTACTGGAAGCAGCACGGTTTATTGGGGTGAAATTCTAAAGGTCAATTATTTATGAAATTCAAGCTTTTAATTTCATTGCATTATCACTCTTTAAAATTATAAATCATATCTTTATTTGTTTCCTGGTTTACTGAGGGTTGGGTTGGGAGGAGATCTGTGCCTCCCCTCAGCTGGAAGATTCAAAGAGGGTATTTACCCCAATTGTCTTCCTCTGTGCCTCTTCTTTAAAGGTTTGCACACAAAACCTGCGACTCTTTTGTTTCCTTTTTTTTGCCCCCATTCCAAGAAGACTTGAAGTTATCTTACATCACAAGAACAAAGGTTGAGCAACGATGTGTAAAGGGGTTTTTAATCAGGCCAGCAGAACACTAACTGCCATGATTCCTCTGTGAATCTGGTCATTTTAAGCAGGAAAACTTTGTGCCTCAGCACTGGAAGAACAGTGTGTACTGTTAGTTTATGTATTGAAATCCCAGTGATCGAAATGAATATTTTAATTTGTGCTTTAGTCAGAATTGGACACTTTTTGTAGCAATGTCAAATATCTACTGAAAATTTGGAATACTTACATATTGAAAACATGCCTCCTCCTGAGCTCCCATGTGTCCCTCCACAGGGACCTGTTCTGATCCCATCGGTGGGGCTGTTTCAGTCTCACTGATAACAATCACTGCCCAAACAGAGGGCTGGAGGAGGCAGCCCTGGTGCTGGTCCCTCACTGCTGCCTGTGCCTGCCTGTAACAGAAAAATTGGTCCAGTCCCCATTTTTACGTGAAAATTGAAAACCTCATTCCAGAAATTCCTAACAATGAATTGGAAGCCAGAGGACTCCCATGTTAGGAGGGCAGGGGAATAACTCTTATTGACAGGGGCTTCTTTTAACCCAAGTACTGCACTGAAAGCTGAGGAAGCTCGACTGCTGCCACGTCTGCAGCTTAAAAACTGCATATCTGAAGTTTTAGATAAAGATGCTGTAAATCCATATCTCAGCAACTGCCATGGTTCAATTTTGCCTTAAATTCCATGGGAATGTACAGTTCCTAGCGCCCAACAGGCCTTACTCTAGGTCAGTGTATGGGCAGCAGCTTGTTCTGGTTGATAAAAGCAGGTATTTTTTATGTCCTCCCCGAGGAGCAACAGATCCCTCATGTTCTCCAGTGCCTCTGTTTCCCCACTGCCTGTGTTGTGATTGAGGAACAAGGCAAAACTGGGTGTTTCTAGCACACAAAGTCCAGCTTTGCTGAGCGTGGCAGAGCAGCTGAGGGCAGCCTGCTGAGCTCTGCCTTGTGCTGGGCCTTTCTTTGGTACGTTCTAGTTCTGGCCCAAAGGGTGTGTTTGTTAACCAGTGAAGCATTTAAGCAGCCATGGCATGGTCTGATCAGGGGTTTGAATGTATTTAGGTGTTCAATGTTCCATATGATTGGTGAGGACAGTACAAAGTGTAGAGCTCAGTAGTCTGATCTTCCAAATACTCTGGAGTGTTTTGGTGCTTGTTAAATGTAGGCCTTGTCTATGAAAAGTCTGAAAAAGATCATCCTGCTTTAACTTGACTGAGTAACGAAAGCTATATTAGCTTCGACACTTGAGGGAAATGTTGTATCAATATAAAGGTACTCTTTTATTCCTTTTCCCTGTGGGAATATGTTACACCCGTGTCAATACAGAGGTGGTATATTGCTCTTTTCACAGTGAGAATTGCAAATATATAATTGTTTTGGAAGAAAAATGACATTCCCAGCCAAAATATTTCCTGACAGTGCAGAAATTGTGTAAACAACGCCTTGGTTTAAGGCTGGTCTTGTGACCACATATTTTGCTGTACATAATGATTGTATTTTTAAAAATCCAAGCTTGTTCTATTGCAAGAAAGTGTGTCTCTGGTATCCCAGTCTCCGTGATTGTAACCATGCCGTGTTCTCAGCCTCAGTCCCAATACAAGTGTGGTTCTCTCAACATGATGCTCAGGCTTTGTTGATGCTGATGGTGCTGGAGCTGATGTGGAATTCTGTGGCTGTGGGATTCTGGCGGTTCCGCTTCTCTCGAAAGAATGTAAAGCAAGTTGTTTGCAAAGGGCATTTTAAATAAAGGGCAGCTGGCTCTTTATGACTTCCTCACTGGGTACTCATTGTGTGCAGGTGTTGTTCGGGGTCAGATTTCCTCGAGGAATGACAAAATGCAGAAACTTTCATGTTCTTTCAGAATTTTGTGTGAACAGGAGTGGCACATGTGCTCTCCTCCTTTGGAATGTATGGACAGCTCCCACAAGGTCAGTGGAGAACTGTTGGAGCTCGGCTGCTGTTCCGTCACTCTCCAGGTTTGTATAGCAGGGAACCCAGACACCCTCCCTGTCCCTGTGGGCACTGCTCGTTGTGTTCTGGTGGGATTTCAGACTTGCTCTAGAAGCAAATGTGTATGAGCTTTGTTCCAAGGGGAAGTGGTTTTACATACTGATGTTCCCAGCTTACAGCCTGTTCCTGCAGTATTTACAACCTCTCGCAAAATGTGTGTGTTGAAGATTCGCCCTTCCTGACACATTTCAGCAGCACAGTTCTCTAGAACCTCATTTTTGTAGGAATCCACGTCTTCCCAACTTCTAGAACTTTGTGTTTGGGGCTGACAGTCTTGGGTAACTGTGTGTGCAGCAGAGAGGGATCTGAGAGCAGACTTTAGTACAAGCGGCTAAAGATATTCAAGGGAGTTACAGTGGTGAGAAATGGGGTGCAAGTGTGTAGCTGGGTTGGGTGTGTTGGGTTTGGGGTTTTTGTTTATTCTGGGGTTTAATTTGTGTGGACTAAGGGTTTGTTTGCACTGGAGAATCTCGCTGTGTTTCCCAAGTAAGAGTCTGTGTGTGTGTGTCAGTGTGTGCTCTGACTTCACTGGAGTTGGAATTGGAGTTCCTGCCGTGCCACAGATGATCTCAGCCCAGGTGATCTCAGTCATTATCATGCTGAAGAAACGCCCAAGGAAACCTGAACTGGTCAACAAGGATGGGCCAGAGCAGAGATGGACCTGCAGAAAGCTCCAGAACAGCCACTGCCATCTCCCTGTGGCCGTTTTACATTTCCCAGGGGCAGGACTGCTCCAGCACACTGGGGCTGCTTTGCTGCTGTCGATACCAGAGGTGACATATTGTGCATAAAGCACATCCTGTGTGTAAATCCTCAATCTGCACTATCCAACAAGTCTCAGATCCTATATCAACCACTGTAAAATTAGAAGTCAGTTAACCAGAGCTTGCAAGTTTTTTGAGTAAGTCCTAAAATACTGGAAACAGCTGTTCTGTGATGACTTTATTCTGTTTTGGCAGTCTGAGTTCTTTTGGAGTTTGAGTGAAGAGGAGACTCTCACCAAGAAGCCATGGCTTTGTTTTGGTAGACCTTGACAGAGAGAGAATTTTAGGAAAATGGTACCTGACATGTGACTTCAGCCTTAATGATTTAAACTCCTATTTATTTCTACAAAATTCTCTAGGGGAACTATATAAAATAAAGCGCTTAGTGAGTGGATTTGATGTCCAGGTACAGACAGATCCCAGATGTTTCTCCTCTGCTTGACAGACTGATAACAATTGTGCAAGAAATGCTGCAGCAACTGGACTCATCAAAATGATCAAAAATTGCTAAAGTTTTTACCTTTTGATACAGTCATGTTAATTTGGGATACTAGGTGATAGGGAATGTTTGAGGTTGCTTTTGGGGATGGTTGTAAATGAACTTTTGGGTGAAAACTAATCTGAAATTGAAGTTAGTTGGTTTTTTTTCTTTGAATTATGTATTGCGAAAGGTACAGGTCAGCATTTGTAGCACATGTCCTTCACAGTTCCTCATTTTTGAGTATATTCGTCTAATCCTTTGTTTCTACAGTGGTACTACAGTTATCCCAATTTCAGCAGTCAGGGTTAGAGGTGCATTGTATCTACTCCTGTCCAGAGGGGTAACTTGAAAGATGAGTCTCTGCAGATGTTCCGAAAATACTCTCTGTAGAAGCATGAAATAGATACATTTCAGAGGTCGAAGCTGCATCTTTTTGTAGTTTTTAGGAAACACATAATGTACCTTGTGTTTGACTTCTGCTGGGTTGTGGTTCTGCCCCTTGCACCCACCCGGGGTGCTGCTCCGGCTGGGGGGAGTGAGCGGGGCTGAGGTGTGTGCGGGGTTTCCATGGCTGCAGCACAGACCTGAACATAAAATCTGTGCCCTTCAGTGTATCAGACACTGCACCTCCCTGCCTCGCCAGGACAGAGAGAAAGGGATCCAGGTGGAGCAGCACAGGGCTGGTGAAATCCTGGCTGGGAAGGGCAGGGATCTGCTGGGTGGGACTGTGGGACAGGAGTGGAAGTGGCGCACACACTGACAGGCTCCCTAAATGCCAGACACAGTGGTGTGGAAGGGCAGGAAGCAGAATGTCTTGCTGTGGGCAGGGGCAGTCGGGGAGAAGATGGGTTCCATTTTTCTGGTTTGGGTATAAAACATCCTTCTGTGTGTGTGTCGTGGATTTAATGGGTTTGCCCATTAAATCGTGCTAAGCAGATTCAAAAGTGCAGAGAAAGTCTGCACAATGAGTGTGTTCACCAAGGATGAGTTGGATGTTTAGACTGGGTTTCCCTACACCACTAATCACCAAAATATCTTGAAATCTGTGTGGAACTTTGTAGTGATGATTGTTAATGTGACTCTGGGGAGCTGGGAGCCATGTGTGCTTCACAATGAGATTAGTGATAACTTTATCCCTTGAATGAACGACAGCAGTATCACAGACCTCTGTTTCATATGGGCAGTTTGCTGCTGAGTTTACTGATGGTGAACAAAGTTAAGATGAAAGCTTGCTAACAAAGTGCTTGAGTCACTGAGTTTCTAATGTTTAGTCCTTGATTTCACTTCTTTTTGGGATACTCTGGCTCATCCCAGATTGGCTGTCTATTTTCTACTGGGTTTCTCGTTTCAAACATTATGTTTGCTTTACTGTGGGTTTTGCTTGGGTCCTTCAGTCTTTCCTTTAATTAAAGGAAAAAATAGGGAGGAGATTCACATCTGAGTTTCTGTATAGCACAAGCTGCCCAGATTCCAGAAATACATGCCATGCACTCCACATATTTTTGCAATAAAGTTTAGGGAGAGCACTGTATGTTTAAGATACTTCCAAGGCCTGGACTCTCAGCAAAGAAACAGCTTGGAAAAGCTTATTTCCCCAAGAACTGGGTCAGCCTGGAGTGAATTAGAGTTCACAGATACTGAGGCATTTATTCCCTTACAGTATTGCTGTACTTCAGCCTCTGCAGTGACAGTTACAGATTGCTGAGCATAAATATTTCTGCATATGTACAAAGTTGTATCTGGTGTCCACAATTTGGGAAACATCCACATTTTTCTCCTGCCAGCACAGAAAATCGGGAACTGTGTGCCTGCACTTGCTGAGTGTCAGACCAGTAGCATAGAAATGTTGGTGCGTGTTTATTTAGCCAATTATAAGCACCTAAAAAGAGTTTTCTGGATTCTTTTCAAGCACTTTTGACCTGGCACAGATTAATTTTCAGCATTGCTAAACCAGAAGGTCCCTGTGGTGATTAAAGGCGTGAGGCCTTTACCTGTGGCAGGGACAGCGACCTGTCTGACTCGTCGGAAAGGTTTGTGGGCAGCACTGTCTGCAAAGGGAACCAGGCTGGTGTCACCTCTGTGTTCCTTGTGATGGACATACGGAGCCAAACCTGTCTGGACTGAACTACTGAGAGCTCAGGGATAGATATTCCTGGATTCTTTATAGGCTTTATGAGGCTGGAGTTGCTCAATGTGCCCGTGGTGGCAGCTGTTCAGGTGTTGCACTGTCATCTCTCAGGGTTTCCAGCACTCAGTAGTTAACAGCAATTAACTGATGGGGAACTGGAGTTCATTTGGCAAACATGTTTGTTCATACTCATATGGAGACACAAACTGTGCTATTCCAGGATGTAAACACACCTAAACAAATGTGTTGGGCATCCTGAGTGCCTACAATAGAATTGTTAATATAACTTCATGACTGAAGATATGTTTGTGTACTGACACTGTTTGAATGCGAACTTGACTTGCTCTCTGGTTCTATACATGTATGCATGTTGAGTTCCCTGTTCTTTTGTAACTCCACTGAAATCAGAGCCTTATTTAAGCAAATTCAACCCCAGCCTGCATTTGAATATTTCACACATTCCTAGGAGTGTGATCTTTTTCCTATTTCAAAGTTGTAATTTCATTATAAAAGAAAGCCTTCCCTCCCCAGTGCCTTTAGCTGGATTTTCAGATGTCTATAATGTAAACTTTATTTATTTTATCCCCCTTCTATGGGTGTTTCTTATCTTATACTGGGTTTGTGTATATTGTGAATCCATCTTGAAATGCCAACAGGTATATAATTATTATTTTTAATATGGTTGTTTCAAAAGAAAGTGATGTGGTGGAAGACATGGGGTAGTGGCCAGGAAGGAAGAGAAGCCCCTTGGGATCTTTCTGGAGCTGTTCCTGCTCTGCTGTGCCAGCAGCACCGAGGGCACAGGGCTGCCTGTTGCCCACATTTTTGGAAGCTGTGTGTCCTGAATGGGCAAGGCCTGATGGTGCCCCATGGGATGAGCAGCGTCCCAGCTGGAGCAGTCCCAGGGAGTGCCCACGACACTCGGAGCAAGGCTGGAGGTGCATCCCAAACTCTGCAGCTGCTCGGGGCTGTGTCAGAGAGCAGGACTGAGACGGGGCGTCACTGGGTTTTTTTGATTTTTCAGCTGATGCCAAGAGCTACATAAGCCCCTGAACTATGTCAGAACTGGAGGGAGAACAAAGGTGCCCTGAGCTTGCCTTTCCCTCCTGCCCTGCTGCCTCCTCTGCACTCAGGAACTTTGTGAGCCTGAGCCTGTGGGTCACTGCAGGGGGGCACAGTCACATAGATGAAAACATATGTGTTCCAAAATTAAAAAAAAAAAACAGTTTTCAGTTCTGTAGTGCAGTTAGCAACTGCTGTGTTGCTTTGGTGTAAGTGCTAGACTGTAGCAACTTTGCAAAGAGAAGTATTAGTTCCTTTGTGTGGCCCCACCCTCCACTCTGAAGAAAACTGGATATACTCTCTGGGATCCAGAGGTTGGATGGAACACGTATGATGGGAGTAGGCTCAAAATTGAATTCATTTGAAACTGTTACAATTTTTATTCACTTGAAATGGGGTCAATTTCAAATCAATCTCTTTGCAAGATGAAACACACTGACTTCAAAACGGGCTTTTGTGGGGATCCATCACAGTACTTACCAAATGAACAAAGGGCTGAGCCAGCAGTGGGGAGAAAAAGGGAACACTTCCCTCCTACATTATGGTGTGTACCAGGTAACGAGGTGTGTCCTCAGCCAGGGCTCCAGCTTTCTTCCAAGGGCAGGTATTATTTTTAAGTCTAATAACTATCCTTATGGAAAAAGCAAATATTTTTTTAAAAATCCTCAGGGAAGGCTCAATCTGAAAAATAGCGATTGCAAGACTCAGGGAGGATTATGATAATTTATTTCAATTAATTCAATGCAAAACAGATTATATGTTGCTGTGCTTCACCATCTTGTGGAAAATCTAGCATTCAAGATGTAGCATAATCAGATTTTGATTTATGCAGACTGTCTCTGGGAGACACCATGCCTGCCCCTTGTTTTGCAGGGAGGGGAAGCTGGTGTTGCCCTGAGGATGGGTTTTAGCAGGGCTGGGTTCAGCTCTGACATCTGGGCTGGGGCTCCTGCTCCCGGATCTGCTGCTCCCACTCTGCCAACGGGTGTTGGGGTGTCCCCTCCAGGAAAGCTGTGGCCTGGTGAGTAGAAGCAGGGGATGGCCATCTCGGGGCTCTCGTCTCTCCAGTTGGTGTTGTGCACGGAGAGCTCCAGGCAGGCTCAGCTCAGCCTGTTTCCAGCAGACCCTTGGGAGCCTCCCCTGCCCCAGCGCCCCCAGCCTGCTCCCCGTGTTCAGGGGTGTCGCTGTGCTCCTTCCTCTGCTCCCTCTGGTCAGTGCTTGTGCCTCCTCCCTTCACTGCTCTGCAAGGAAGTGTTTGAAGATCTCAGGACACTTCTCTGTTTTTGGCTCCCTCAACTCTTCCCGTTCACACACACTTCTGCTTCCTCCCATTCTACCCCAAGAGAAGAAATCAGCAGTGGTTGCAGTCACACTGGGGGTGCTGAGAAGGAAGCACATGGTCTTACTCTGAATTTGGAGTGGGTGAATGCTCTGTTCAGCTGTAGCCCTCTCAGTCCCCCCAGGGCACACCCCTCCGGGGTGGGGGCTGCAGAAGTGCCCCCAGGGCTCAGCCTCACCTGCCTGGGCGTGCCGAGGATGCAGGGAATGCTGCAGTGCTGAATGACAGGCTCCAGGTTCACACAAAGGTTATCAATAATGAAATTCCCGGCGGTTCAGTGGGTGTGGAGCAGGCGCTGTGTGACCGCAGCTCTGCCCTGCTCTGACAGAACCGCTGGACCAACCGTGATGCCCTCGGGCTGTGCCACAGTCAGGGAACTTACAGACTCCAATTCTAAGGAGTAAATGCTAGTCAGTGTTCAGGGTTTAAGGTGTTAAAAGGGTTCTGATGAGAAGCAGTCACCACACTGCTGACTTCCCTTTGTCTGTTGAAAGGTTTATGGTTATTGAATTCTTTGGAAGATAACACTAAATAACTTCATAGATTTATTGTTTATGGGCTACTGATCTCTACCATTTATTGATCAGGTATGTTGAATACATGCCTGTTCGGTGTGTTTTCAGGTGTGTCTCAGGGAGCAGGAGTGGTGCCATGGCCCTGTCCTTGGGTTTCACTCTTCATACTCGCAGCTTTCCCAGAGGCAATTTCTTCGGTCGGGTGCTCGTAGCACCTTCTGGTGTTCCAGGTCTGTAACATCAGGTTCCCACATGTGTTCATACAGCTGGCTGTGTAACTGTTGTAAAATGACATTGTCAAGGGGTGCTGGTTCTCTGTAGGAGACTTCCTGGGCAGCAGATCCGAGCTCCAGCAGCTGCCGATGCGGGAGGTGCCTAACGGAGCCCATCTCTCACTTTCCTCCTGTCTGTGTGCTGGGATCGTGCAGTACAGAATATAAATATGAAAATACAAAGCTCCTGAGGTTGTTGTGGGAGGACAAGGGCGTTGCCCTGGGTGACAGAGGGACGCTCCAAGTGTTGTGGGGAGGCCACCCCGGGCTCCTGCGTGGGGCCGGGCCCCGGTGCCTGCACAGGCAGAGCCTGCAGAGGGACCCGTGGGAGCAGCTGCTCCTGGGACGTTTGCAGCTGCTTCATTCAGCCTTGGGAGCTGCAGCAAATGACTTCAGAAAAGAAAATCACGGTGTATATTCTGTCCTTTTTCTCAGCCATGCTAATTCCCAAATAAGTTTAGGAGTTGGCATTTATGTTTCTCCATTTATGTTTTGCCAGACTGGCTAGTGTTTCTGAGCCTGTTGGGTAAAAACTGAGAAGAAACATGCCTTTTTTTTGATTTTTTTTTTTTTTTAAACTTGGATCAGTGTCTATTCCAAGTTGTATTGAATTGACAAGTTCCAGGTTTGATTCCTCAAGGGAGTAAGTGCATTAGCTCGTGGTGTAAGCTCATCACCTTCCTAGACAGCACCGGGGAAGGTTTTCAAGAGGAAGGTACTTGAAGTTTCTCA
This sequence comes from Oxyruncus cristatus, assembly GCA_013399855.1. Lineage (NCBI taxonomy): Eukaryota > Metazoa > Chordata > Aves > Passeriformes > Cotingidae > Oxyruncus > Oxyruncus cristatus. The sequence goes on from VXAY01004089.1 coordinate 23,291, forward strand.
GCTGGGAAGTGCCAGCCAGTGGCTTAGTCTGGATCGATTAACGAGGTTTGTCTTCTTGCCAGTGCTCATTTTTATTATCCACACTTCCCTTTTGGGAATACCCTAAATAGATGGAACCAGTGCTTCTGTCTAAAGAGTGTGGCAGTTGGGATTTGAGGTTGTTTCTGCCGACCCTCTCTCCCTTGCTTTATGATTTACATAAAGGTCTGTAAGGGACTAACACTTCTATAAACACATGGGTTTGTGCCGTGGTTCATGAGGACAGTGAACATGAACTCAGACCCCTCTACACAGGTTATACAATCAGCAGTTACCAAGTATATTAATTTAATCCCTTTTTACCACTTGTCACTTGCCCTGTTCTGACTGTAGCTGACACGTGCTGTTGGAGACCAACCATTACATGCTTTGCTGTTTCATTAACACAAATAAGTCATACTTGATTTAAGGAAGAAAACCCTCCTCTTGGGTTTAATTTCGCAAAAAAAGTCATCACAACAACTGCTGTCTTGCAGGGGTGCTCATCAATATATGCATGTGTAGAGTTGTTTCTCTGATTTGGGGGGGATGTGATAAAGATTCTCATCCATCCTTTCCATGCAGCTCTTGGCAGACATGGCCTTGATGGGAGGGCTCAGCCTGGAGAAAAGGAGGTTCAGGGGGGGACCTTCTCACTCTCACCAGCTTCAGGTGGGAGGGTTGGGCTCTGCTCCCGGAGAACAAGGGACAGGAGGAGAGGGAGTGGATGTTTCAGATATTTAGAAATACTACATACTTTGTGTGTATCGATATTTTTAAATGATGTTGTGAAATGATTTAGTGGTAACTACTATTATTTTATGTGGGGTTTTTTTGTCCTCTCTTGAGTCCCCCCGTCCCAGCACTGTCCTGCACACCCAGGTTGGGCAGTGCTGGGTTTCTGCCATGAGCACCACCCCCCACAGCCCGATCCAGGGCAGGGTTTTCTCTCACTGTAGAATCCCCAGTTTCTGACACGGACGCTTCCCTTCACACACGGCTGGGCAGCAATTTCTATGGTGATCACCATAGAAACCTGCAGATCCATCACTTGGGCCGACTGTTCCGTGCTGTAGCCGGGAGCTGGCATCGGCAAATGCAAATAAGGGGCGGGAGAGAGGCTTGGTGAAAATGGTTCCTTCCTTCTTTATTTTAGCCATGTTAATCTTCATTCTAAGCTGCCCATGTTCCTATTGAACCCAAAGTCAGGCTTTCTCCTTAATAATCTTTTTGCTGAATCTCACCAGGTTCCCTGAGAGTTGTGCTGTCCTTGCTGCCTGTCTGGGATGGGGCTTTGGTCACACACCTCAACACGGGGGCAGTTTGATCTTTCCTGCATCTGTTCAGACCCCAGTGGGGTCTTTCCCAGCACCTTGAAGTGTCCTGGACCTACCAGCTCCTCTCCTGTGGGGTGGGGCTGGACAATTTTTATAGCTTGTCTCAAGTGACTGCACAGGAACACAAGTAATTCCATTACTGATCAGTAATTTTTTCAATGCCACCTCATTGACGGCTACAGCAATGAATGATTCTTGGGAATATTGGAAGAGGGATTGCTTTCCCTAGGAAAATGAAAAGGTGAGGAAAGGCTGATTTGCACTTGCACGGGGTGGATAAATAGTCAAAGTATTTGCCATTATAGCTGGCCTACACATTAACACTGAACTGAGAGTTCAGCTGAGCTGAGCTCAAGTTTAAGGTCCCTTCCAACCCAAACCAACCTGTGATTCTGGGATTAAGGAGTCTGTCCAGGAGATTTCAGTCACACACACAAGCCCAACAACCAAACAAAACAGACCAGGAGCAACTGGGAATGCTACTGGGTTCCTGGGCCCAGGATGGCACATTTACACCAGCTCTGGATCTCACCCTCCTGTGTGAACTTAAGCCAACATCAACAGTATTAGAAACCTGATGAACGGTAGGTCAGGCTGTTTTGGCTGCTGGTGAGGCTGGGCCAGGGTAAATGGAGGAAGAAAGCTGGCATGTGTTACCTCCCTCTGTGACTGCTCCAGAGGTTCAAGTGCTGAGCTGTTGTTCTGGCCGACAGTGTCTGTGTCTGTCAGGTGCTGGGAGTTCAGAGTATACCTAAACGTGGTAACTGAGAGATTTGCTTCTTGGGTAATGCAGCAAATCTGCCTGGAAAAAGCTGGAATAGGAAAAAGATGTGACTGTTCAGCCTGTCTGTAATTCCGAACAGCAGTGGGGTGAATAGCCAAGAAAAATACACCCTCTTAGCTTGTTTACTTCTGCTGTCATGCTCCTGCTGAGCTAAAGAGTTTCCAGTTGGGCTTTATAGACCTGAGCCGATCTCACTGGGGATTTGGATAAAAATAGATCCTAAATGATACCATTGTAAAGCAAAGAGAAATTACAAGGAGTGGGAATGACAACATCGCCAGTTTTCCATGTGTGCAGGACCTTGCTCTAACTAGAGCTAACTAGGGCTAGAGCTGGAGCTGATGGAATGGTTCAGTTCAGGCTCCTGCCTGGAGCCATGTGCTCAGCCACAGAGTGCAGCCCAAGGGGAGGGTCTGGGGGTGGTTTAGAGTGGATTTTTTATTACTGGCAGGAAGAACAAGCACTTCTCAGCCACTCTGCTCTGCCCCAGGGTGCAGAGGAAGGTGCCTGTGACCATAGGCCCCTGGCAGGTCAGTCCTGTTTGAGCTGGCTCTGGCAGTAGGAAATTCCCAAACGTGATCCCTCACCTGGCACATGGAAAAGTGGCTTCTGGAGATGGGTGGCTTTCAGTCATTCCAAAAAATACAACACTAATTATGAAGAAAAAATCTTGGTCACAGCTAACTGTTAAAAAGTTTGCTTGTTAGAGGTGATGTGCAGGGGGTTGGGCTGCCTTTCTTTGTAAGAGAAAATCAGTGAAAAGAGGACAAGTTAAATGCATGGAACTGGGTTCTCTTCAGGAAAACTCCCCCTGTTTCAGGGGGACCAGTTGTGCCAAGATCTATCACGTGCAGTGTCAGGTCCACTGTTACAGGCTTTCAGAGGTTGGTTATTCTTTGCAAATGATGAACTAAATAGTGGTTTCAGGGGTCCAAACGGGGCTTGTGGCAGTCTGGGCCTCTCATTTCCTTAAGGGCAAGGTAAAGTCCAGGATTAGAAAAATGTTACAATAAGGAGAAATCTGGATGATTTTCCTACCATGTGTTGCTCAAGCTTTGACTCAACAACTGCGGCAGCTTTGCAGAGATTCTGCAAAACGGTTGTGTGAGATGAGAACTCTAAATTTAGTCACAGAGTGCTTGGTTCAGCACTGCCAGTGCCGAGCGAGCTGCCCGTGCTGGGGGTGTGGGAGTTGGCCGGGGCGCAGGAAGGAAGGGCGGATCCGCTGGAGGTTTCCTGTCCTGCCGCGGGTGCTGATGCTGCTCCTGCACTTTGCTGCTGCTGCCAGCCCAGAAGTGAGACCCAGAGAGCAGGGCAAGAATGGTGGATTTGCACCACATGGAGCACATTTGCCATCAGTAAAGAGCAAGGCTTCTCTTTTCCAGGAGAGCTGCTTTCCCAAAGGAGGAGTGAGGGAAAGGAGGCCACTGGGAGTTTGTTTGGGCTTCTTTTCTAATTTATTGCAAAAGTACAATGAATGAACAGTCTGTCTCTCTGTACTCTCCCAGACTTCCCTCTCCCGTTGTAGGATTGCTGTGCCTGGCTAATGCACCCAGCAGAGCCTGTGTTTGTAGGACCGGGCCACACGGGTTGTTTTCAGGTTTACATGTATGTTGTGAGTTGCTGTGTGGGACTAAGCAAAGAGGTAAGCATGGAAGTACCAGTGCAGTGGTGATGTGGGGATGCAGATCCCTCCAGGAGTAGCTGCTCTGGTGAACCTGCCCAGGTGCCACACAGGTGAGCACCTTCAGCCACCTCTCAGCGGAGCTGCTCTGTGAGCACTCTCGTCAAAGCACAGACCTGAGGGGCACTGGGCTCAGCCACGGGGGGCCAGGAGCAGGGACCCTCTCTCTGGGCAGCTGTTGGGAGCTGTCTGAGCGCAGGGATGTCCTGCAGAACTTAATGGTGCTGAGTTATTGTTACGGGAAGTGAGAGCTGCACCCCATAGTGTATGATGTGCTTGTGTATCTCGGTGGCTGCACTGAGGGAAAACTCGAGTCTGTGGAGCTGTTGGGGTTAAAAGCAGAAGGACACCACAGAAGTGGTGAGGTGGTTGTTTTGTTGCAGTTGCACTGGGAGGCTCTGCCAGAGCAGCTGGAGCAGGCCCGGCGGCTCTCTGGCGGTCGGTGTTTCTGACCCGCACCACTGTGAGACAGAGATTGTCATCTGTTTTAAATGCTGACGTGGCCCCACTGCCCACATCAAATCACTGAACTCCCGTGAGAATCACATGCTGGAGCTGCGATGGGAGAGCACGTCACTGGTGACCTGCGTGACCCCTGCAGCTGCCTCTGAGCCCCGTCTGCGGCCGGTGCGGCGCAGCCGCCCCCTCCCCGCGCTGCCACCCCGCAGCACTGCCCAGCTGCCTGCAAAGAGCTGCTTCTTCATCGGCTTGGCTGGAATGGAAAACAGCACTGGCAGCGCAGTTCCCGAACGGGAGCAGATTAAATCTGGCAGCTGAGACGGGGAGGTGGGAGCTGTTGGGTGGAAGTGACGGGGAGAGGTGCGATGGCCAGGAATTCTCATCCAGTGAGCCCAGCAGGAGCTTTCCAGTGCAAAGGAAATCCTTTCAAAGGCTACAGGGAATATCACATGGGGGAAAACCATGAGGCAGGTGAACTTTCCATTCACCATTATTGTCTTCCAGGTGCAAACTAGACCCTTTGGCTGCTCTGAGGTGGCTGGCAAGGACTGGGGTTTGGACACCTGGAAGCAGGTGAGGCTCCGGGGTTTTGGGCTTCTTGTGGGTCTCATCATTCAGTCTCTGCCAGCCTGCACATGGGTTATCCCTGCAGTTGCCATGAGCTCATTACAGTTTATGTTGGTCTTGATCTGGACCTAAAGGTGACTTTCTAGATATTTTCAGGCTATTTGGGCTCTTGGTCAACTTATGATATGCAAGAAAATGGTCAGTTCTTATTTTGCAGATCTAAAATCAACACTGTAGAATTCAACCTCCTCTTGTGTTTTCTTTTAGATAATGTTTTTCATGCCCCTACTATTTTTTTCCCTACTACTAGAGATCTTTTAGTTCAAATAAATTATTAAAAATGTAACTGTCAGAATCAATTCCTGGAAGCATGCTTTGCTTTGGGGGATCTGAAGAAAGGCCTTTAATCCAAAGCTCTATCTGACTGTTCCCCCCCAGTTCCAGCATTTCCTGTCTAACTGTCACAGACAGGACGATGCCAAAAGCCACCCAGTCCATTACTTTTTTCTTTCTTCCTGTAAATACTATTTTTTTTAATTTTCTTTTTGCAGCTGGCCAGTGGAAGGTGAAGACAGGCCAGCACTCCTGATGATGGGCTGTAGGGAAAAGGCTTTGGTAGGGTAGAGTTAAGGAATCTAAACAGCCTCTAAGCAGTCCTACGCCTTTGCCTCTTACCTGGCAGTTCCACCTGCAGAATAAATGAATGGAACGTTCTCTGCTCTAATTAGCTGGTGTCTTTGCTAATTGTTCCTATTCTCTGTTTCCTGGATGATCCCAAGGAGTGGGGAGCCCCTGCCATCCTCAGGCCCAGGGAGTGGCTCCTGGTGATCCCGGACGGTAGCTCTGGCTTTGCTGGCTGGGCTCCAAGCGTGCTTGACTAACACAGAGCAGCATGTGGAGTGACGGGTGTGTACTCGGGCATTTTCAGATCTCATTTAATTTCTGAGGCTTAACAGGATTTGTCAGGCCAAGCCATTTTCACCGAGCTGAGTGACAGTCGTGGAGGGTATAGAGAAGGGCTCATTAGAGCAGCAAATTCAGAATTATGCATAAAGCAGCAATAACTGGTCCCCTAAACTCCCTCAGCACTTTGACACCAAACAGCTCTCCTAATTGAATGTCAGAAGGCAGCATTTTTCCCTCATCTTTCCAAGCAGAAAATGATCAAATGCCCACCAGCCAGGGCTGGGCAATTATTTCCAGACCCTACTAATGCAACAGCTCTGTCTCCCAGTGCAAGGGCAGAGCGGATTGCTCTGTCACCTTCGCTCCTTGTGTGGGCTGGGCCTGTCGAGTCTATTTTTCTCAGCCTGATTGAAGGCTTTGGAAGGCAGTTACAGAAAATGAGACAGAGGATTGATGAGGATGCTCCTGGCTCTCTGAAGTACCCACCAGCATGTGAACCATGGCAAACTTCACACCCCACAGAGCAGAAAGCACTCACCCCGTGAGTCTTCCATCCTTTCCGGTTTTCACTGGGCATGAGAGGAAGACAGAATTTTTGTTTTTAAATCCACCTGGCATTTATAGCCCCTCTCCTTTCCTCCCCTCAGGCATTCCAGTGATAAGGAGCAAGTGGTATGCCTGATGTAAACCAAGATTAGTGGGTGCTGATGAACTTCTTCACAAAGCAGACTAGGCTGTGAGGCAGCTGGACCACGGAGTCCTGTTCAGAATTTGGCCAGGCTGTCACGATGCTTGATTTGTTTTCACACATTGTTTTCAATCTTAAACCTAGGAATCGTAACTAACTTCCAATTACATTTCTATTTTCTACCAGCTGAGTAATATTTGAATTAACATTGAATTTAATATTTGATGCGTGTACGCCTTTCCATCATGGGCAGGACGAGCTGATGGAGGACCATCGATAAAACTCAGTGCTCTTCAGTTAAAAATACTCGTTCCCTCTTTCCAGCAATGCAAACTCCAGTCTAATCACACAAGGAAAGGATCCTGACAGTTTGTTTCCATTTTTAAATCAGGCTGCTTGGCTTGTAGCACCTCTTCTAATTTTTTGCAATTTTCAACGAATGCAAACTAACATTAGAACAGGAAGAATGCCATCTGTCACCTCAAATTCCTTAAAATCAGATCTGTGGTTCCTTTTGGTTGAAGAACTCCCCCCTGATTTGTCAGCCCCTTTCATAAGCTGGAGACGTGCCTATGAAAGGTGTATTTATGTGTAAGACTGTCAGGTCCCTAATGTCAATTTGACAGAAGTTTGTTGATTCAGAGAGTTAATAAATAGCTCACAATAATTGTAGATGATCTTCATGACATATCATTAGGTGAACCAAGGAGAAAGGTGGGAACTGGAGTGCCACTATTGCCATTTGAAAGGCTAAAAGCAAGGAACACCAGCAATAGTAGTAATTTTTGTTGAAGTACAGTTCCTTTGGCTGAAATACTTATTTCTATTGTGCTTATTTTTTAAAAAACCCTTCATCTCTACCAATATTTGTTGGGAGAGCTGGATCATTTCCCATTGCATTTGGAAATAGCAAGAGATGCTCGAAGATCCCTGTGATGATCTGAACTCCTCATGTATGTCCTCTCGACACCTTTTTCTTTCAAGTTTGCTCTTCTGTTCCTGTTACACTGCTGCTAAAGCCCAGAAGTTCACAAATAACATGGTCTGTCTGAAGTGCTGTTGCTTTCCATTTGGGGAAAGCTGCTCATTAACCTGATGGGGCTTGTCCCAGCCCCAAAGCGTGCCTGCCGATAGACACTGTCAATGCTCTGTCACTCCGGTGACATAAATTGGCTCCTTGTCACTCCCCATCATGAGAGGTGGCACCCGAAGCGCTCGGGTGCCGGCTGCTCTCGGAGGTAGGAAGGACATGTGCATTTCTAATTTTTATTCCTTTTTATTTCAGTGTAGAACCCAGGTGAAACAGCTTTATGATTCAATGCCATTTCCTGCTTTGTTCCAGCATTGCAGGATTTGGGATTTGTTTTTGTCTGAGGAAGTCTGTTAAGCCAATGACTACTTGGTAATTAGAGACCCCATTTGGCTTCATATTAGACTGTTTGGAGGATATAATTAGCTCTCAAGCCCAAATAAAGCTGTACATCTCCAATCATACTTCATCAAAATGGGCCTTGGTCGCTGTTCAGGTTTGGGGTTTAATCTGAAGTTGTCTGCAGGCTGCAATTTGAGTATCTGCAGGGTGTCTGTGTGTCCTCCTGTTCCCCCAGCCCGTTCTCTTCAATACTTTTAAATCTCAGGTTTCCCTTTTGACAGTCATGCTGCCCATGTTCCCTGAGAACTGCAGGGAAGCCTGGATGGCAGCCTTGGGACACAGAGGTGTGGTGCTTCTACACTGGCTGTTGGCTTTTCAAATCCTCCTTGTCCAGGTTGTTGGGAACAGAACTGGGGAAAGCTGTATCCCTTGGAACATCCTTTCTGTCTTTTATTTCCAGTAATGTTAGTCGGGAATCTCATAAATTAGACAGCACTCGGAAACAGGCCTGGAGATCTGGCCACCTGTGACAGGTGTATCCATGTTTTATGAAACAGGTGTGTTTCTGCAGGTGGAAATCCAATGAATGTACCCTCAGTGTGCTCCTGTGAGAGCAAGATCAGATGGGAAATGTGTCACTGGCTGCAGCAGGAGCAGGTCCCGGCTCCGCAGTGGTGAGATTTGTCACAGAAAATACAGCTGAAAGATGCATTTTCCATGTTTAGGAAAAATCTGTTTAATTGAAGCTGTCTTCCCAGGATTAGGTAAAACATCAAATGTTATACAGGCAACCAGTGCTTTGCTGGTTCTCCAGCCCAAGCTGTTTGGTGGTGGCAGGAGCCCCTGTTAGCTGGGCACCGCGTGTCTCTCGGTGCTGGGCGGTCAGTCGGGCTCTGGAGCCTCTCCAGCAGCTCTGCCCCCAGCTCCCCGTTTGGAAAAAAAATGTAAAGCAATTTCACATCTTAGACTAGAATATAAAACATGTGCTGTTTCCTCCCCGTGTAACTCCCTGCTGAGTCCTCTCCCTGCTCCCTTGAACTTCTCCACAATGTTACCTTATGGAATATTTAATTACAGGCATGTGTTTGCATCTTTTTTTTGGCTTAACTTTTCATTTAAATGCTCAATCTGCTCATGATCAAGGTTAATGCTGTTTTTTCCTTGTGATGATGTTTCTGTAGATGACTCCTCTCCCCAGGATGCAGCTCCTGAGGTCTCTGTGCAGCATCCTCATCCGCCCCTCTGTTGCAGCTTAATTCTTCTATCATTTATTTTCTCAATGCATTTTTAATCGTCTGGTTTCCTCTCCTGTGAGCTGTCAGAGCCCGTTTCACACACAAATAACCCCTGTTAGGATCCTTCCATGGCTATTGCATGTCCCACATCATCTGGCTGTGTTTTCTCCCCCATCCATGAGCTGTACATGTCCCTGCTTTAGTGAATGCTGGGATTTCTGCCCATTGTTTGCTATTTGTACGCTGAAAAGAAGAGAGGATAAAAATCAAAATAGCTCCTCTCACTGCTAAGTCTTTCTTCAGTGTCTTTAACTCAGGCCCTCCTGCCTGGCTCAGGCCCTTGCCAACTGTCTGCAGTGCGTGCCCAGCATCACTTTTCCAGTGGGGATGTTTCCAGTGGACTTCAGACACAAACAGGAAAACCTTCCTTCCGACCATGGTAAATAACATTACCTCATCTCTTGTACTATTCTTTACAACAGTGTTTTATTAGAATGGGATGTTTGACACAATGCCAAGAGGTTCAGGAGCTCAGTCCAAGGTCTGTGAGCCCTGGAGAATGGGAGGAGTATCCACCCCATCCCTGCCCTGTGAGTGAGGAACCTGGCCATGGAACTCGAAGGCTGTAAATGTGAAGCACTGGGCCTTGCAGAAGGTTCATCCTTTTTAAAGGAATGACAGCAGGGAATTAATGTTCTCCACCCAGTGGATCCATGGAATCACCTTATTATATTACGTTAAAAAGGTCTAGGTTTCAGCAGTTTTAATAATTCAATTTTCTTAATCCTTATGGACTTCCCCTAAGGAGATTGCAAGTTTGCTTGTAGTAATGAAAATGATGAATATTTTTTTAAACCTATAAAATTTAATATCTCCACATTAGTCCATTGTCAGCTCCAGAGCTAATTTGACAAGATGTTAAAAATACCAAATGCCCAATGAAATGGAGATACCTGCTGGGTTTTGGAGTGATACAGACCTCAGTGATCTAATCTCCAAGTCCTTGGTGTCAGTCTGTCATACCTGTAGTACCAGGTCTCATGGCTCCATCGATCAGATCCTTGCCAGCTGAGCTGTCCCCAGCCACACCAGTTTCAATGGGAACACCTTGCCTAAGCTGCCTTTGGAAATCAGGTACTGAGCAGCTCCCTCACTGGGATCTTGTCTCTTGCCCGGGCCTGGTGTGAGGTCTGAGATAAAGGTGGCACTGTGGTGTGAGCTGTTCCTGGGCTCTGGGTCCTGCTCCGTACCGATGCCTTGTTCCTCCTTGTGGGTGGGGAAGCACATCCCAAATCCTCCCTGTGCCGTGGTTTCCGTGGAGGATGAACCAAGCTGACTAACTGCACATCTAGGTGATTTCCAAGAGCTTTTCATCACTAAATGAAATTCCATGTCACCACTAAAACCTCTAGGACAGAATTAACATATTTATCTCTGAGGTTATGCTGCTGTGACAGTGCTCTTGTGGAATTCTATAGGACCAGGATTTAAATGCTTTATGTTTTGCTTGAAGGAAGTAATGACCTTTGATCCAGCCTAGCTGAATGTTTATAACTAAACTTTAACTTTGTCAGGTATTTCTTGACAAAACACTTCACAAAATATGTGTTCAGCCTGTCATGCCCTGAACCTCACATTTTACATCCCGAAGTGGAACATGGGGGCTTCACAGGATATTTAGGAGGTGTGGGGGCACAACAGTACAAAGCATCAGCAAATCAATCTCTTGGTTGATTGGCCCTGGTGATTTTCACGACCAGTATTTTACAGCCTGGCAGCAGACCGGCCCTTGCTGTTGGAGGTGTCCAATTTAAACCGACGGTTTCAGGTCAGTTTTAGTGTTACCCTGCGCAGACGTGGCTGCGGCACTGGGGGGACGCCGGTCGGCACGTGCGGCATCTGCTCCCACACAGGGTTCCCTCCAGTGCCACTGAGGGCCCAGCGTGTGCTGCTGCGGAGCAGCTGCTTCCAGTTCCCTGGAAAACACCCTGGAACAACTGGAAGGGCAGAAGGGACCAGACAGGCGAGCAGCAATCAGCCAGCACAGGCTGCCCTGGTGGTTCTCCAGGTTCCACCACTGCTCACAGCCCAAGCCGCGGTGTCGAGAACCGAGACCTCAGCAGTCTCACAGCTGAGGGCAGCAAGAAGCATTTTCTTTTAAGAAAGGCATGTTTAATTGTTTATCAAATGTTTGAAAGGTTATAAAAACCTCTAGACAATTTTACTGTTTCAAAATGCACAATGAATGCCAAAAAAAAGCCCAGTGCAGATGGTTTACTGTGCTCAGAGACTGATGGAAAAATCTTTCACTTCAAACATAATAAAACCCAAGCATTTCTGAATAAAAACTGGGTATATAAGGCTGAAGGATGTACAGGTTTTCTGATATTCATGCTCACTGTATAACAAAGTATATTTTCCTCATGCAAATTCCTGCCTCAGCGCGACACAACACAAAAGAATAGTACATAGACAGAGGGTTATTTTTATTGGACATAACAGTTTAAGTACACTTATTATCCCTTAACAATATTAAAAATGAAAATATTTGTAGCACTTCTAATTTTCAAATTAAAATGTACTTTTAATACAGATTTTATCTGTTTGGAATTTAAAAAAATTAAACTGCAATATTTCTAGAAGGCCGTTTCTCACATTTGAAATGAAACAAGCTTTTTTCATGAAAAAATTTCATTGCCAGTGGTAAAGCAGCATTAGATTTATCTAAAATGCCTCACACTTCCTGTAAGAATTTGGAGCTGTAGTCACACTTTGAAAATTCGTAGGTGATTAAAAACATTTCAAAGAAGAAAATTTCTATTCCTGTCATAAAAATTTCAAATAATAACTGGTACAAAATTGTGGTAATTTTTTTTTTTTGTAGTATCATTTAATTTAAATGGTATTGATTCAAAATCCTGCTGAGAAAGATTCTGATTTGTTCTGGCTCTTTAACTCCATAACAGAAACAATCCTGAAGTGTGTGTGAGAGGGAGGGTTACATACCTTGTGGTTGTTTCTGGAGGGCTTGTTCATTTACATATAAAGGAAAACTCTATCTTGTTGATTGTCAATATTGTTGTAAATAACTTTATTATTATTGGAAATAATCCTTATTGAAGGAGTCCTCAGTTTATGGCTGTGCTTTCTTCTTCAAACATAAAGGAAATTAGGACGAACAAAAAGTCTTACAGTCTTACATTTCTTTTGTTTTTACAGGTACTGTTGATTTAAGTGTAATTTCCCATGAAATACTGGCTCGTGGTTCAAACTGAGTCTAAAATTACTTAGGACACAGAATAGTTTAGAAATTTCTGAAACTAAAGAGCCTAGCAGGCACAGACAGAGCAATATGCAAAGCAGAGGAAATGCATTGGGAAGCAACTGCAAATCAAACTATTTCACAAAAACAAACCAATGCTGTTGGGAACCTTTTGTGTTGCTGGAGCTGACAGGAGAGCTGACAGAGCTTTAGAATGGGCAACTGAACAGGGAAGTCTTGTGGCCTGTGGGAATGTCTCACATAAAAAGGAGGGAGCGTTGCAGTCAGTGGAGAGTCTCGACTGCACCTACTGCTGGGCCTTGCAGAAACACCCGAAAAGCACAAAATGCTGCTCATACACGTGGGCAGGGCAGAAAGAAGATGCTTATTGGGAGAAATGTGTGGTGGACTAAGGTCATGTTTGAGTCAAGGACAGACCAAAGAAGGGCCTGTGGGTTGCACACACGGGGTTACCGGATGTGGTATGGAACTTGGCAGACTGTTGTGCTACTCTAAACACCTCCAAAAGGGCTGAAGATGAAATTTGATAGTATTTGATAAAATGTGGTGCAGAGCATTATTCTGGCTGACAGTAACAGTTCAGTGGTAGAGAGACGAACATTGCATCTCTTTCTCCTCAGTGTGAATACTTAGAGATGAGAATACACTGTGCTTCCACCTTTTCCACTGTGCCTCCCACGCCTTTGAATGTGAGTCTATTCATGGCAACAATCCTAAGAATCTGACTCCGGATAGACTTATGTGAACAATTCGTGCAACAAGAAAATTGGGTTTGGATTAAGTTGAATTAACTGAAATTTGGCTGAGAAATATTTTGAAGTACTAATATTTCATTTCAAGGGTTTTCAATTCTATGTTTGGGGTTTTTTTCTCAGAGAATGAGCTGAAAATAATAAAATATTAAAACAGTAACATATTTGACAGAAAAAAACCCTTTTTTTCCTGTTTCCTTGATGAAACTAGGAGGATTCATTGTGACTTTTCCCCTGTCTTTAACATCTCTCCCTCACACCTGTGCTGGAACATATAGGCCAAGAACACAGGTATCATGGGTGGCTGTTGTCCTGCCTAGGAGCAGCCACACTGGCTGAGGGTAGGGGTTCCAGAGTGTGTATGCATGGGTGTGTTACTTAATCTCCTTTTTTATCACTTTATTTTGCAGGTCTTTACAAGACAGGAAATAAAAGGTAAGGCCTAACCAGCAAACAGAATCTTGCTTGTTCTTTGGAGGAAGTTGAGAAGGAAGTCAAGAAGCCACAACAGAGAAGGGCACAAAACCAAAATAATTTTGCAGCTGCATTCGGGTGCACTAAAAGAGGAGAGATGGTATGGCCAAGTTCCCATCGGAAGGGAGGTGCAGGGAATGAGGCACAAATTAACACAGTGGGGATCGTTTTGGCAATGAAGTTTAGGAGGAAAAATTTTTGAGAGATGATGTTAAAAACGAAGGGTGGGGATGAGCTAATGCCTGATGGTAAAGAGAGGTGGAGAAAGCAGAGTCCTGGCTGACTGAGAGGTTACGAAGTCAGGTCAGGAAAAGGACAGCGGGTGTTATCCGGGAGCAGGGAGCGGGAGAGGAGCAGGGACAAAGCGGGGCCTGGGGGGCAGGAGGAGGAGCTGTGGGACTGGGGGCACAGCTGAATGCAGAACAAGCCATTCGGAGAAGGAAGTAAAAAAGATGATTAAGATATAAATCTGGATCCTTTGGGGATCTGAGCAAGAAGTAACACAAAGAGAAGTCAATTCAAGGAAGTAAAGAAATGTGGGAGGCACAGGAACACAGAGTGGGGCAGCCTGTGAGTGCTCCACAACGGGGCGAGCCACAGAGGCCTCACAGAAACGCATTCCTCGTGTGTTCTGTTTGTTAATTTTCAAAATTCCTTAATTCTACTTCATATTAAGTGGCAAAGGGATTCTCAGTTTTGTTTGTTTGTTTGTTTTGTTGTTTGTTTTGATTTGGGTTGATTTTTTTTGTGGTTTTTTTTGGTTTGGTTTGGTTTTTGGTTTTTTTTTCCGTGTCCAGATAAACAACCTCAAAGCACAGATAACAGGATCTGAAGAACTTTCATTTTGTGGAATGTTCCTGCTTAAGGGTGCACTGAATGAGACCAAGCGGAGGAAGGTGGTTTATTCAGGCTTGTTCTGCAGAGTTCTCCTGCACACCAGCCCTGTGAGAGTCTATGTTAACATGTGAAATGTTTGGATCACTGATATTAATGTCACTGGTAATGGTAAGTGCAGAGAAAGCTGTTCTAAGGCCTTTGCAGAACTCATATGTAAGCAGGAGGTGAGGCATGGAGCTACACTGCAACTTCCTGAGAAAGGTACCCACCAAACACTTTGATTTTGTACTGAGTACTTTCCATCAGAGTTTCAATTAAAGTAAAAGGAGATTAAAATGAAAGCACAAAGTCAATCATTAAATTTAATGCATCATCTATTTGCTTTACATTTTGCAAAGTACGAAATGCTTTACATTTTGCGAAGTACATTGTGATCTCCCAGCATAGTCACTGTAGAAAGCAAATTCTGTAACACGGTTGCGGGAAGGGGTAAAGGAAACACAGACTGGAGGAAATGGTTACTGTGACAGTCCCTGATACCCGAAACATTTGTTTTGGTGCAATTAAGATAAGCTCGCAACAATAAAATCAATGATCCTGTGGTGAACTAATGAGGAAAAGTGCGAGAAGACCTGCCTAATAAAAAATGGAAATTACATGTTGTGTGAAGAGCAGTTACAGCTTCCAGGCTGTGAAGGCTCTACTTTTCTGTAGAGTCACTAGTAAAGTACATTCATGGACCGCCACTGTTTATGCTGCACTTTATTCCTCTGTAACCTTTCCCTCTGCGGACGGAGGGCCATGAATTTCAGCCTGGGCCTCACTGCTGCAGACAGGGCGACAGCCGAGCAGATCCGCACAGGGAACCGAAGAGACGGCCACAAAACCTGACCCCCCTCACTGAGCAGCCAGACCTGTGCTGCGACCCTCAGCAGTGCTGAGCAACAGTTATCGCTAGATGTAATTAATGCAAGTTAGCTGCTTAGCAGTGCAAGTTTAGCAGAGTAAACAGATGTAAACGACACTGTTTGTAATTTACCAGTCTTGAGGAGGAAAGTTTTAACCACCAGAGGTAAGTCCAAATAGATTTTTACATGGCAATGTAACAAAACAATGATCTTGGTCTGTGAAATCTGTTTTGCAGTATCTAGATGGCACTGGGAAGCTGAGGTGCATTAATAGCCTTTATTCAGGTCGGTGTTGGTGACTTGTTGGATGCCAGACGGAGCTGGCTGGCTCTGACATATACCACACGGTTCAGACACAGGTGAACAGCAGGTCAGCCCTTAGCAACACTTCATGCTCTGTGGTGACATTTTTAATGATCAGAATCAGGTCTGGGTTTCACTTTGGACCATGGGGAAGGTTGGGTATGGGGCAGAGCGCAGGCGCTGAGGGGAGCAAACATGGCGGCCGGGCCTGAGGGGACGGTGTCGGCCTGGGACGAGCCGGAACACCGCGGTGTAAATCACCCTCAGCTGCCCGGCCAGACCCGCACCCGCCGCCCGGGGACTGCACCCCACACAAGCACAGCTGCCCACTCCTCTGCCCCTCTACAGGCATCTTGGGTTTCAGGCTGTGCCCTGCCAGCTCCCGCAGCTGCCTCTGAGCTGCCACAGAAAGCAGATGAGCCGTGAGGGGTGACATTCCCCATCACGTAAATGAAGTCCTGTGTGTCACCTGTCTGGTTGTGAACACCTCTGTTGGATACATCATATTGGGGGTTACCTGAAGTGCTGCCACTGCTTGCTTGATAAAAAGCTTTTACCAGGTGCTGGCAAACTCAAGAAAGTCTATTTATATGTTATTCAAAATAAACCTGCAACAAATGTAGTTCTAGCTGTGTTCCTATTGCAGAAAAAGTATTTAACATGAACACATCAACAGCAGAAGTAATATAAAAGGAGCAAGCTTTCTTGAAAGCTCATAGTTTCTAATTATTTTGGAAAGAAGGAACTCCAGGAAATAGCTGACTCTTCCTAGTAATTGTGAGAAATTTTGGCTTTTTAGGGGCAGGTGCAGATATTCTGTGATTCTATGAAACCTGCATGGCTCTACCAATCTTTTCCCAGTGTTCATGGCTGCAGGTAGTCAGGAAGGTGCACAGTCATGTCATGCAATACTTCAGAACTTCACATTCTTTGCATTTTTTACATTAATCTTCTGAGTTATTCCACCAAGCAATATGTAAATCTAGGCTATTACAACAAACTGTAAAAGCTGTGTTGGATCATGAGCTGTTATATTATTCTATTTAATATCATTTAATTACTAGAAGAAAATTACCCCACTCAAAACCTTACTGCTTAGAAAGGAATACAATTGCAGAATGTTTATGCAGGGGTTGTGAAGTGAATGGCAAAGATTTTATCCCTTAAATATGAATGCCTGCATACAATCTGAATACTTCTCTGGGAAGGCTTTAACTGCACACTGATAACAGGGAGTCTTTGTGGGAACAATCATTCACTGGATCATGACCAAAAAGCAAAGGAATAGAATTATGGAGAGACCAACTTCCTCCTTGCTGTGTTCCCTTTGCTGCTTTTGGGGTAATTATGATGTGTTTCTGCATTCCAGAATTTAAGGAAAAGAAGATGGGGGAGGGAAGCAAAGCCCTTTGGTAGTTTTGACTCACAAGAAATGGGTATTTATTCACAAAGAGGTCTGTCCCTGTTACTATTCAGAACCCCAACAATACACTGCTCAGCAGCTGGAATGAACCAGGGACTGGCCCAGTAAATGCAGAGTGCAGAGGGTCATTGGATCATGTGTGTCTGAGCTGACCACGCTGATTATTATTTTCAGCTTTGTGACTGTAACAAAATATGTGCTGCAGTAAAGGTGCTCATGGCTACCTAAAGACTTGGAAATCTCACTAGCAATTTATTGCATGGGTGATCTTGGGTGAGTTAAATTGTATCTTGTTGAGGCTTTTACATCATGAGGGAAAAGCTGATCTGTTATTCCGGTTTGATGGTGAGATACTCAAAAAGCCACTGTTTAGGCTGACAGCTCTGTAAGTGGTTGTGAGAATTGTTAACCTGATTCTTCTGGCCTGTGCTGGTAGAAGTTAGTAGTTACTGAGTGCTACTGGGTGTCTCGTGACCTTGGAAATGAAATTGTGGACAGTTTTTTAATGTAGCGTTTTCCATGTTCTTGTAGATACATTTTTTCCTAAGCTTAGTTTACTCTATTCTTAAGCCTGTTTTACCCATCCTTGATCTGATCTATTGTTCTCCAGATTCAGAATGTCTTTTCAGCAGCATTGCATACCTGAGCACAGGACAGAAGGAATGGGCAGGAGACCTTTTCCTTAAAGCTGGGAATCCCTCCAGGAGGTATGGACCCTGGTCAGTGAGGAGTCCAGGGTTTGTTCATTTGTGCCAGAGCCCTCGGGCTGTCAGACACTGAGCACCCTTTCATGCTTATGACTTCAAAGTGCTGCTCAGAAATGGGCTTTGAGTTAGATTTGTGGTTGAAATGGATTTATTAGGCTGCTCTACCTCATCTTTTCAAAGCATGTTGTGCATAACCTTACAGCAAATGGATGTGTGTTCAGGTAGAGCATGGTCTCATGTGGAATTACTGCAGCTCTTTTTAGCTTTCTATAAATGCACCTTCCTGGAATTCCATTTGAGAGGTGAATGAAACACTTCCTTATCTCCCATTACATATAGTTCAAAAATATTCAAGGTTCTCGAAGTGTGGGAAGCGAATTGTTTCATTACAAAGTTGGCCACAATGTTTTTGACACGGCCTGCAGATTTCATTTCCTTTATCCAGAGGAGCTGAGAAAATTGTGATCAAAAAGCCAAACCTGGAGTTATATTCAGGTGGTGCAGCTGCCTCGCTGGCAAAGGATTTTCAAAGTTAAAAGCATGATTTGCTTCAGTCTGAGTTAACAATCCTACCAGTAGAACTCTTGCTGTGATGGACGGGCAGCCTCTGACGAGAGGTGAGATGTCGGGTGTTTGACCCGGTGCTGGTGTGGCTGGCATGGACACCCGACCCAGCAGCCTGGTCGGGCTGTGTTTGGGATCGAAACCAGTGTCCCCCATCACGGCAAGTGGCACACACGAGGGCTAATGTTCAAATCACATGTTGCTAGGAGCAGCCGTCTCAGTACTCCAGGCTGGAATATTCTGGTGGAAATACAGTGTTTCTACGCAGGTTGTTAAAATGCAAGGCAGCCCTGTTGCCCCAGGCTGGGAGTGAGCTGTGTGAGGGTCTGGGTTCCGTGCCTTGCAGTGAGCAGCCCCTCTTGGGTTTTGCCTCTGAGATTCCTGGAGAATATGTAATAGAGGAAAATTACAGTTAGAAATAGTCGGGATTGATCTTGAGTATGTCAGGAAAGGAAGTGGCTAACAATGCCACAGGACTTGGGTTCTTTAAAAACCCTATGAAACAACTTTGACATTTTCAGAATTTCGGCTGCTTGATACAGATACCTGTTAACCCCAGCCAGGCACTGGCTGAAATCAGTGGCTATGGAATGGCAACAATCAGCTGCAGCCAGGGTTGAGCTCTGGCAAAATAGTCAAGAATTCCTCAAGCTGATAGTGAAGGAAAAAAAAGGAGAAAAGAGAATCTGGGATCCATTACGTACAGGAAATTGGGAAAAGCATACATCTCACTGAGAAGCCAGGAGGCAAATATGCACATGTATGTTCTTCCTGCTGAATATTCTTAGCATTCCCGATCCACGAGAAGTTTTGAAAAACATTGATTTGACTCCAGTTCAGACTCAGTTTCTCTCAAGCAAAAAATGCTGCTCTTCTGCCAGATGTGTGAGCAGAGTCCCACAAGGAGCTAAGACAGG
Organism: Oxyruncus cristatus; assembly: GCA_013399855.1. Taxonomy (NCBI): domain Eukaryota; kingdom Metazoa; phylum Chordata; class Aves; order Passeriformes; family Cotingidae; genus Oxyruncus; species Oxyruncus cristatus. The sequence continues at coordinate 42,509 of VXAY01004089.1, forward strand.
AAAGCTCCTGCTGGTGATGTTTGACCAGTGTTGCCATCTGACCTGGCTCAGTCTAAGCCGTGTAGGGCAGGGCCAATGGCAGCACTGTGTCCTGGGCAGAGGGTTTTGCTCTGAAAGGAAATGTTTGCGCCTTTACATTGAACCAGTTGCTTCTCAAAACCTCAATCTGTGGCTTGCAGGGGTTATAAGGTTCCAAGTAGCAAAACATAAAGCGTTTGTTGTTGTTTTACCAAAAGTGGTGTTTTTCCTTTGGGGGGTTTGCAGGTCTCCATGAGATCCCGAGTTCCCTCGGAGCTGTTTTGCAGGGGTTGCTAAGGTGATTTGGTGGGAAGGAAATGCACTGGTAATTTGCTGGTAAGTTGTTTACAGGAGAATATGAATGAAATTTCACCGCCCCCAGCAAGGCAACCGGCCCTCTCTGGGATTGTTCCAGAAGGTTTCAGCAGAGAAGAAAATGACTGTACAAATGCCCAATTGGCCCCCCGAGGATGATAAAATCCAACCTAGATGTCTGCAGGGTAGAGGCAGAAGCATTTTCATGTCATTTCACCTTTTCATCTTTGCAAACAGAATGTGAAACATTTTAATTTTTGCTATCTTTTCTTTGATTGTTTTTAGATGTATTTCTACATGTGAATGGTTTGGCAAGTGTTTATGGGGGTTTATTAGTGTTCCAAAGTAGATATTTACACTGAGTCATCACAAATAGCTTCAAAGCTATGAACAAACCCTGCTGCTTCCATGCAGCTTTCCTCCTGGAAAAACAAGAAAGTACGACCGGTCTTTGGGGTGCGTGGGGGAGAAATTCCTTCTTGACTCCAAATATCGGGGCTGCCTTATCCAGGGTACCAGCCTGTGCTCAACAACCTGCCTTTTCCACAGACCAGTCTGTCATATTTTAGAAGGAAATAAAGTTATGCCTCGCGGGGGGAAGGTTTGAAGAAGGAATATTCTTAAAGCCTAGAGCCAACATAATGTAGATCTCCACGCTGTCAATTCCAGAGGGGAGCTGTAGCAGGGACAGGCTGTTTGCCACTGTGCCATCAAGCTTTTACCTGGATTCTTCATTTCCTTCTGTAAAACTATTGTTTCAGGATGAACTGACAGCAGATGATTAGGTGTGGATCTTCAGTTTGGGTTCCTGACCTGGCAGAAGGATACAGTTGATTTACTTGCTGTTGACTTAAGCTGCAAACAAACTGCTGCAGAATAATGGATTATGTTTCCTCTTGTGTGAGGACAAGCCTGGGGGGTGTGGAGGTCACAGCCTGCACTCTGACTGACGCTTGTTAAAGCCACTGGGATGGGTCATGTGAATGGACTTTGTCTGGCTCCTCCTCAGGGTCTGTGAACTTCGTGTTGCTATTTACTAACCCAAAAGACCTGGCTCCAAGTAAAAATACTCAAAACAAACACCATGAAATATTTACTGCCTTCTGCACAGCAAGCCTGAGCAACCTGAAAACCTGTCAGGTTTTCAGTGAAATCTCCCAAGTCTGCCCTGTATTTACCTTATCTGCAATCTCTGTAATTAAAATACATTTCCAAACCTTCTGAAATCTTCTACTCTGTTTTCTTTCATATTCTCTTAGTTTGCCTTTCTCAATTACTCTTAGTTTTAATGCAACTTTGAAAGACAAAAGCATTCTCATGTCTAAGCCTTGACTTCCCAGACATCAGATGGATTTCCCCCGATGTTCTGGGCACAATGGTGATATTTAGAGTTTTAATGAAGAGGTGAAGAAAGGCAAAACTAACTCAGTACTATTCTGGTAAGAAACGCAGATGCTGTGACTTTGCAGGTGAGATATTAAACCCCTTTACTGAATCAGTAATGTTCACCTGTTCTTATCTTTTTGTGAAAGTCCTTATCAAGGGGACACATGAAGAGGGCAAAGGAGAATTTTACAGCTTCTCTAGTTTCTTCAGGATTAGTAAGATTTCTTTTTTGTTCTTCCAAGCAGAAGAAGCTTTTGTCTATTTTTTTCCTTTTGCTAATGTAAATAGAAAAAGCTTCCCATCTTGCATTCTGTGAGTGTCTGTATGTGTTGTAGGAGCACGTCAGGTGAAAGGAAAGTTGCTTTAGATGTAACTGCTGTGCAGTCGGGCTCTAGAGCTGAAAGGGATGGCTTCGGAAAATGAATGGCATTTGTGTGAATTCCAAAACTCTGATTTCTTCACTGAACAAAAGTCCTCCCAAGAAAAGCTTCTTCCAAATTTTAGGCATTTGAATTAAATGCAATATAGAAATTCAAATGTTGCTCAGCAAGTTCCATTTGTACTCTGCAGAGAGCTTGTGCTAGCTCTCTACATATGTGCAGGTCTCCTTCTGAAGGTAATTTAGCTTTTTGGCTCATGTAGTAACTAAAAAGCAGCAATTAACTCCATCTGTTTTCACCAGAAAAGGCAACATAAATGAGATTTCAAAGGTGCCAAAATGAGACTGAGAGGAGGTTTCCCTTGGTTTTACCTGTTTCCAGGATGCTGCTGCCCCAGTGATGCTAAAGATATCACTAGAAATGTTTCATTGATAAAAATAGCCCCATCTTGCACGCATTGTTCCAAGGATGTGCCTGCCATTTTCTGGCACCACACTGAATCTGAAGTATAAAGAGCAGCACAAGAACAAAGCTGAGAGAAAATGAGTTCCTTAAAGAACAACTTCTTATCCACTGCGGGTTGATTTGGGGGTTGGAGTTTTGTTTGTGGCTTTCCCCCTGAATTCATCTCCTTTGTCACGAGGAGAGCTTTGCCAGGGTGCAGCGAAGAGCAGAGGCAGTGTGGGGTGAGCGGGCGCTCGGCAGCGCTGCCGTGCAGGCAGCCCCGGGCCCTGGGCACAGCGGGGCTGACGCTGCCGCTGGCACAAGGGCCAGGCTGTGGGAGGGGACCGAGGGCAGCACAGGGCTGGGGTCCTGCAGAGCCAGAAGTCCTTCCCTTTGTTGCCTTCGCAGTTACTGAAAGTTGTAGTGACACTGCAATGAAATCACGCTGTTCTGTTCCAGTGGAACACTGCCCCAGCCCTGTTCACTGAGTAACTGAAACACCATAATTTTCACAGGCAATTGTTTCAGACATTGGTTTTCACTCGGTGTTTTGTGTGCTGATATGCTGCTGAAAGCAATCATGAAAATTACCTAAGAATCACAAGCCAAGTTAGCAGGAACCTTTAGTTAGTTATAGAGAAATCAAAACGCCAATGTCATTTCCTTTTTCAGGTCCACATTAAAAGTCTTTCTTCAAGAAGCCTTTGATTAAATCAGGATTACAAAAGTTATTAAATCTGTCAAATTTCCAGGGAAAATGTTCTATACCATATTCTTGCTAAGAATTTTAAAAAATGGTATTGATATAATAAAATCATTTTCATCCTTTTTGATATACTCAAAAGTTTATGTATCAGTCAGATGTTAATAAATGGTGCTCAACAATGCATTCAAACTGTTCAAAGTCCTGCAGGGCTCATCCTTCTGGTGCAGGACAATAAATACTGTTGTCAAAGACCAGAGTAATCCAGAAATTCCAGCTGCATGTTGGAGAATTTGGGTTAAAGGGTGGATGTGAGGGAGCTTTTCTGCCTCCTAATGCACTTGTGGAGGTGAAGTAGAAGCAGGTTAATGGAGCTGACACTCCAGTGCTCTCAGCTGTGTTCATGTGGCAGTGGAATGTAGAAGCAGAATCAGCCTGTGGATGCACACTGGAATTCTGAAGGATGGGGGTTACCATGGATACACTCAAGCCACCACAGACTGGTGTGAATGCAAAGCTCTAATTTTTCTCTAGTTGCAGGAAGATTTGTTCTGATAAGAAACTCGCGCTGCTGCTGTTTCTCCTCCCCCTGCCACTTGTTACTGAAGCAGGTCAACTCTGGGATGTTATGTGTGATGCTGAGGGATGATTCTAGTCATGTTGCTCTACCTTTGCTGCCCAGGGCTGGCATTTTAACACACCAGGGAAAGTTCACCTGAGTGTTATTTTGGATGAACAATGGAACTGATCCATTTTGGGTGCTGGGAATTCTTACGCTGTGACAAACCCTCCATTTTCAGACTGCGAGTAACATGAGTGTTCCTGTCCTTCCACTGCAGGGGGAGAGGTGTTTGTGGTGGGAAAAAGCTCTGTAGAGCAGATAATGGAATAGAAATAAGTTAGAGGGGGAAATACCAGAAAGTTTGTTGAGTTCAGGCCTTGTGTCCTTTTCCTACAAGTAGGAGTCCCTAGGGGGCTTGACAGGAGGAAATACTTCTCTGGGATGTGCAGAGAATTAGTATTGGGAGCAAAACGGCTCCTGAACATGTGTGGGAAGAGGATTTAGTCTCTGAACTGCTGTAATTATGAACACTTGCCCTTTCCTCACTGCCTGCCTTGCTCTTGTGTAAGCTGCAGCAACGAGGAAGGGTGAGAAGGGCTCTCATCAGTTCCCTGTCCCTCTGTTCTCAGTTCAGCTACTGAATTCCTTACGGCACAACCTGTGGTTACACCTGAAGGAAAATGGATCAAAGCACAGGTATCCCAGGAGACATCCCAGCTATGCACCACTCAGTTCACAGCAGGGACGGGTCTGGCCCCTATGGGATCCCCCCCGTGGCTGTGACTGAGCTGTCCCATGGGTGAGCAGCCACATCCCCAAAGGGTGGAGTGCCCTGGTGGCTCAGCACCAGGAGTGTCTGTGCCAGCCTGAAATGCTTTGATGTTTCGTGGGGCAACTCTCTCGTCATTTAAACAATGATTCACTGATATCAGAACTGTCTGAATTGAGGAATTGAATTCAAACAGTGAAGCACATGAAAGAGTGCTACTAAAATACACTGGGTGATGTTGATAGTGTTGCTACTTCTGGAAGTATTTCTTCATGACCCAGCAAAAAGTTGCCGGAGTCCTGCTGTTCCTCACTGTACTTATGGTTCTCTCTTAGTTCAGTTGATACTAACTTGGCTGGTGTGCACTAGATAGCCAGATCCTCATGCTTTCCATTCCTGCTGTTGGCCTGTGAGGCTGTACTCATTAAAACATAAATAATATAACAGCAGTACTTCAGGTGCTGGAAGACCTACATTTGTGTCAGCTCTAGTGGAAGAAACGGAGGGAACACAGGAAAAAACCCGTGTCCATTTGTATCCCTGCCAAGGAGACGGTATTAACATTATTTCAAATGTAATACCGAGTTGGAACGTTTCCCCTGGTAATGCCTTTGGGAGGATGCTGCTATAAAATATATTCTAGACCATCTGATTGGTTATTACGGAAAACACTATTCCATAAGGACCCATAATTTTAGAAAGTGCTATCCCTGAGAATAATAGAGACCCATGGTTAGTCAATGATTTCCCATTAACCCTCAGTATTCAGCTCTTGTTCGGTGAAATTACTAAAACTTTCCAGTTATTTTTTTCCCTTTCAGACTCTAACTCATCCTGAAGGGATAGCTTGATTAATGTGCTGATAACACCATTAACGGGCACTTAGGATCTATGCTTTTTGTAAGCTGTGAGTGAAAATAGATGACTGTTGCTGTTTTCTCCATTTATTAGTGAGCTGGTTTTCTCAATCTCCATGCTGCTGGACTCAGGTGGAGTCGATCATTTCTGTTTGCTCATCAGAGCTACTGCACCCCAGAACTTTTTATTTCTTTATTTGGAAATGTGTGATTAAGGTCAGGCTACATCCCCCAATAGGAGCAATGTGAGCATACCTAACCTGGCTTGTGGCAGCCTGTGTTTGCAAGGCTGCTGTCAGGATTTACAAGTTTTAGGGATACTCGGCCCCAAGTATTTGCCATAAATGAGTATGAATGGTTCTGAAAAATCACTGCAAACAGCTGAGCGTTCCTGCTGAAATTGTAATAAAGGCTAGAGATCAGTTTATAGAATAAGCTGCCTAGGGAGACACCTCTGATGCACTGCCAGCTCTTAGTGGTGAGTACAGCTCTAAACCCCAAAGATTTTATCCACTTGGGAACGTTGTGGATTGCCTCACTCCCACAAAATTTCCTTCTTGGAATTTCACTGAGTTTGTAACCTCAATAGTAATTGACAGCAACTTGTTCCACAGATAACTCATGGGCTTCTTCAAAGTATTTTCTACCACCATTTTCTCTTGAAAATGGGCAAAATTTATTGTGGTCTTGTGGAATGGGCAACCTGCATATGTTACATTTTTGCTGGTTTTGCAAAAAAGTGTTTGCAGTGGGACTGAGGACAAGATTTTTAATTGCTTTAAATTGATGGCAAAATTCAAATTTCCAGAGAGCAAAAAAAAAATGTATCAGTCGTTCAGTTCTCTCCTTAAGTGGTATAAGTTTCTAGAATGAGCTTCTGGAGAAAAAAAGGGAAATTAGAGATTTGCAAGTCCAAACTCTTACTGAATCCCTGATAAGAACAGGTAGTGTTTATGTTTACTCTTTGCCTGTATCCTACTGCCTGAGCAGAGCACTGCACAAGTGTGTAACAGGAGAAGAGCTGAGCTGAGAGTGTAGAGACTGTGCATGCACAAGCAAACCAGATGTGTTGGTCCATCCATGTGCTGCAGACAGCCTGGCAGTGGCATGTGCTGGAAAGATCATGGGTTAAAAAAAGAGATGTCCATAGGTTTTGCCATGTTTTCATATGATGTTTGTGTCTATTTAGCTTGGATAGATACTGAGGATCAAAATCTTCCCATTCCAAGGACCTGTGGCCAAAGCAGCCCACAGGTCCCGAATCCCTTGATTTAATTGATTTCTCTCTCGCTTCAGAATTCTGGTGGCTCACTCAGCTCCGGGGCCGTGCTGTGTGGTTGTTGTTATGACAACTGTGCAGTTTGGGATGAGCATTGCTTTGCTTCTCGGTGTTAATGTCTGGGACGCCTTGGGAAAAGGTGGCAACCCTTATTTATTAACTTATCCCAAACTCTGCTAGCCCTCACACAGACACACTGCCTACAAACTGAGGGAACTCCCTTGTGCTTTAAACAACTCCTCTTAACGTGCAATATGAATATCTGAAAGGTACATTAAGGCAGATTGAAAAAGCTATTTAGCAGCAACTAGGGCTTTTTGTGTGCTTTTATGAACCAGAGACGAGACCAGAATAGATACTAGTGCTGATATCTATGCCCTAGCTTATTCTGCAGTTGTTTCCCTGTGTAGAAAAGCCCCTCCATATTGAAGAAAGTTTCAGGACTGGCAGTTTTCATGGGCATCAGAGGCATTAAGGCACTAAGATGTGTTAACCTCTTGCAGAAAGCTGGAGATAAGCTCAACCTTCACCTCCTTTGTGTCCTCTCCTGTCTCCTGGGATTCACTGATGGTACAAACTGAGTGTCACAGTGCTTTAGAGCTTTCAGGCACGCTACCAGAGGGAACAGAGCTTATATCCAGCGGGATTCTACCCTGAGCCTTGTCCTCATCTGCAGTCCTGGCTTGGAGAACACGAGGTGAAAGAAAACCCGTGACCATGTGGAAGTTGGCCCGTCCCACGTAATGAAATTAACCATCAGACCTGATTTAAATATTTTGGCATATGCTGAGAGAAGCGATGGTGACAACTTCCAAACCCCTTTACCCTTGTTTTCAGTGTAGCCGCTGCCTGAGCTGCTGTCCCTCTGCCCCGCGCCCAGCAGGCAGGCCAGGGCTGCTCTCTGTGCCACTGCCAGGAAAGGGAGGACGTGAGGGAGGCTCCGGCTAAGCCACGCTGGGAGTACAGCCGCCAGGAGCCTTGGAGAATTCTTTCCTTGGAAGGGATTGTTATTAGATTTCAGGGTTGAATTTGAAAGAAAACTGATGTCCTGTTCTTCTGTGAGAGGCTGAGGCACATCCAGTGTGATGCCGCGGTTTCCAGACTCACAGCACAAGTCAGCAGCTGCTGGTTGGGGCTGTTGTCTGCTCACACCCTGTGCTCTCGCAGCCAGGAGCTGCACCCCAGGCAGGGCAGTCACACAACGCTGAACTTGCCGGCAGAGGGATTTGATCTTAACACATTGCAAATGCATTAGAGCTCTGAATACCTTTCTGAAAAGAAGTGAAATGAGCAATTGTTGTTGTTTAACAGAGCAAAAAGAAAATAGTTTGTTAAATATTTGCATTAGGTGCAAACCTAGTGCTACTGGAAAACAGCTCTTAGTGTCACTTACTCTGTAGGCCAGACCATGTGTGGTAGCAACTGAGAGATTTGATGAATCACCATCCAAAGAATTAGAAGGTGTCATGATCTAATCATGATCTTAACAAGTCACTGAATATCTGCAAACAAAAGAAGAAATCACAGAAGTATTAGCTTGGAATGTTTTCCAGATGAAAGATATTACTGTTTACTTGAGTGCAAATTATTACAGATTCTGAAGCAATAAGGAAGAAATACATTGTTTTTTTAATCTTTTTGTTTTCCTCTGTCAATTAAAATTTGTTCCATCGTATGCCTCAGTGTCCTAACTAATTGTATTTCTTCTTAGGATAAGAAAGTAATAGTAAAGAGAGTATGTAGAGAAACACAATGCAGTTTCATCTGTTCCAGATCCAAGATTCTTTCCTGTAGTTCAGGGGAAAGGTAGAGATCCTTTTTCCACCTTAGTGCTTTTTTTAAGCACCTGAGTCAAATTCTGCAAAATTAAAATAGACAATTTTTCATAGCTTTAGTGGGCTCAGAGCCATGTTGTTTTCAAGACCTTTTTCAAACTCTCCCCTACAGCTTCTAAGAGGTGCCCCAATAGTGAAGGGAGTAAGTTTGGAGCTGAGTCTTCTAAGACTGACCTGGTTAGTAAGAAGAAAACCATCAGTCTCATCCTGAATTTTGGTAGCATTTTGCCTATTTTCTGCACTTCTCCTATGAATGTGTAAAGTAATACACGATTTTGGGACATGGAAAGCTGAAAATTCATGTAAATTTACAATTAGCACAGTTGTAGATGAGATCAAAATTTAACAGGAGATGAAGTAATTTGTGTTCCTGTGAGTACACATGGCTTGTTTGTCACTCCTCAGCCACTGTAAACTCCTTGTGGGGGTATTTTCCACTCCTCTATTTTGAATTGCAGTGAAGTGGAAAATATTTGAAATACTTCCTAATTTTCAGTGGCTCCTACTGTAAGCAGAAAAAAAGGGGAAATAAAACTTCTTGAGCAAGAAAGATTTTGAACAGGCCAGGCCTGCCACTGATTATCTTTCTTTCTGAGAACAGGACTAACTTCTTATTCCCCAGAAGATTTAAAACCTTTTCCATGACCTATATTTTGTCTTTTATGAAAGTCAGTGGATTTTATTTTTATTGAAGTCCTGTTTTTTTATCTGTTCAGAAAAAAAAAACCAAACAAACCACCACCGTCTCTCCTTCTGCCACAGAAGAATTTAATTGTGACATTTCAGTTTATAAATGTGCTTAAAAGTGTACAGCGAATGGGTGATTTCACTTGTGTTTCTGTGGACCAATTCTTTCATCTTATGCATGAAACCGAGGAGACTTTTCTAACGAAACAATGTGAAGATGCATCCTAAACCTCCACAAAAATAGCTGTTTCACCAGCCTATTCCTGTTCCTTGGCCAAAACAAGAGTGTCATCAGGGAACTCTTTCCTACTCAGTTGGTGTGCTCCTGGTGGGTTCACTGCTTCTCCTGCCCCCTGAGCTGCCCCCCCGGCTCCCTCTGCTGCACTGCAGCGGAGCCTCGGGCTGTGCCTGCCCTACAGCCGGTGACACCGAGCTGCAGCGGAGCTTCAGGCCGTGCCTGCCCTACAGCCGGTGACACCGAGCTGCAGTGGAGCCTCGGGCTGTGCCTGCCCTACAGCCGGTGACACCGAGCTGCAGCGGAGCTTCAGGCCGTGCCTGCCCTACAGCCGGTGACACCGAGCTGCAGTGGAGCCTCGGGCTGTGCCTGCCCTACAGCCGGTGACACCGAGCTGCAGCGGAGGGTCCCCTTGTCTCTGGCAGGTCCCTGTGCTGTGCATTTCCCTGGGGGTGCTGTTTGTCTGTGCACACTCCCAGACAGCCGCTCCACCACCTCACTCAGCTACGGGAGCCTGAACATTTCTTCCTTGGCCAGCTTCGTGCTGGCTGGTGATGGAAGTCCAGGGAATCTCTGCTTTCGCTCCCCTTGAACAAGCCTGTTGCAGTCCCTGGCCGCGGGGGGAGGTGTTCTGCGGGACAGCTGGTATCGGTGCCATCCCAGACACCTTTTCCCAGGCCCCACACTGAGCCTGGCAGGTGTCCCTGGTACAGGTGGTGTCACCAGCCCAGCCAGGAGGGTATTTCCCAGCGGGCACAGCCATGGGGAATGTCTGTGGGCTGCTGGACAATAGCACAGGGGTTGCATTAAACCACTGTGCTGAACATGTGTGAGAGAACAGTGTGTACTGCAGGAGACATCGGCACCTTGGGTAGACTGGGGCTTGCAATCAAACATTGAACCAAAAAAGGAATTTGATATAAAAAGAAATAACAAAACTGTCACTGTACGAGGCAGAAATCTGAAGGTAATCACAGCTGATTGCGGATGTGCTGTTCCTGACTGCTCAGAACCAGGGAAATGCGCATTTGAAAGCCATGCTTGGATTTGGTATAAATTGTTTATGAACTGCTCTACTTGTTCTATAATAAAATCAATTTAACCTCATAATGCACAATGTTTAGATACTCACTCTCAAAGAAAAAAAGCTGCTCATCTTTCCCACTGCATTTTCTCAGACCATTTGAGGAACTGTGGCTGTGGTTCCATGTGCCCTTCTCTGCAGTCTGTCTATCCAAATTAATTTCCCAATTTTCCCAGCAGTGCTGTGTCCTACATTTGTTGTACCTCAGAGGAAAAAGCAATGGTTTCTTACCTCAGCATGGTGTGATTATCCACTGCTGCCTAATTCAAGATCAAAACTCTCATCTAGGAAAATAAGAATAGTGGTGGGATCTAAGCTAAAGTGAATTAAAGTTAATAGAGTTGTTCTAGCTTAGACACTGTGGCTCAGGTCTTTAAATCTAAATTTTCAGAACATAAAGGAAATATTTTTCAAAATGTGAAGCAATGTGGTTTGAAGATTAATTAGAAAGATCTCGGAGATCTGTATTTAAGACTCTGGTGGTGAATGGCTTGTGAGCAGCCCAGCTGCTGCTCTGCACATCTGCAGGAGGAGGAAGAGGCTCTCAGTCAGACACTCCCAGACCATTCCTCCCCTTGGCTGCTCAGCACAGGAGTGAGATCCCAGTCAGACCGCAGGCTAATGGGAGAGTATCTAACAAGGTACTCAAGAGATCTGTCCAGGCTGATCAGCAAAAGTTGACAGGAAATGATTCACATTTTACAATTAATATATTCACATTTCACAATTAATATATCAGAAAAGAAAAAAAGGCTTAGGTGACCTTATAGAGGAAAAAGAAGTGAAAAGGAGAATTTGCTTATTTTTGCCTTGCTGACCAGCTTAAATGATTTTTCAGAGATGTCATTGCCCAATCAAGGTATTTTATTAATCCACACTTTGCCTTTGTGGGTGACGTACAAATATGAAGGAAAAAAGTAAACTGGGAGACACTGAGCAGGAAGCACATGTTGAGCTCTCAGCCCTTATTTTGTCACCTTGGCAGAACAGCTTCTTTGCTTCTAATGCCTTTGGGTGCTCCAAATGGCACGTGGATTGGTTGAAAACAAAACTATTCTGGGTGTCAAAACAAGGAGGAACTGAAATCACTGCGAAGCAGGAAAAGCAGAAAGGTTGTGGGCCAGGTTGCCTTCTTAGCTGTAAGGGATTCCAGGCACGCCATCCTGGCAGGTTTCCTGAGGGCCACCCAGCCCCAAAGCTCACCGATACTGGGCAGGAACAGAAACTATCACGAGCTGGGTCACCATTACCTTTGTGAGTGCAGTGACCGCCTCTGCCACAGCCCTCCTGCTTCCTCAGCGTCCTCAGTCTGGCCTTGAAGAGCCTTTTTTACCTGCCTACAGCTGCTTTCTCTGTGTTTTGCAGATTCACCTGCTGCTTGGAAGGCCCGTTGTGTGCAGCTCCCCACTGGGTTTGGAGGTAAGATTGCAATGGCTGAGCTTGTGTGGGAGAAATAGAACTTATGGGGAGTTTCATTTAATGAACACAGCCAAGTTTTCTTGTGGAGTAACTCTGTATTAACAGACAGTTGATTAAGCTCTTTTCTGAGCACTGTATTACAAGTACACGGTGATCCAGGTGAGAAAGACGTTGTTGCTTCTTCTTTGTTGATTGAATTTCTGGATTTCACATACTCAATATCCAACTCACCTTCCAATATTGACTGTGAACTGCATTAAAATTCGAGAGGCTAAAGGAATATGATAGTCATATAGTAGAAAAAGATTAAAGATTATGCAGGAGCCTTGGAAAGATGAAGAGATGTTACTTTTAGCAGCATATGGATGACCAGTAAGACAAAACATGGGACATTTCCTTTGCCAACATAATGTTTTTGAAAGACCCAAGTGTCCTGCGGAAATGAAGAGGAAATCCTTAAATCTGAGGTGGATTTGGCTGGTGGAAGGGTCAATTGTAATTTAGTCTGGGTACTAAGAAAGTGATAGATGAGATTAGAAAGTTTTCTGGTACATTTATGAGTGAAGAAGTTAAAATGTAAATGAGGGGAACATAACTGTTGGCTTCCCCAGTTACAGACCTGCAGGCTGTGTGCTGGATGTGAGGGGAGGGTTTAGGACTCCTCAGCAGGTGTCCTGACCACTTAAAATGAACCTGTCTCCTCCGTGGCTGGGATTTCCAACACATCCAGCACTCAGGGAAGTTGAGCAGACTCATACCAGCTTTGAGGAAGCAAATTTAAAAATATGGGTTTGTATCTCACTAGAGACAAATGCAAACGCTTCCCTCCTCAGGAACAACAGCGTGACCATAGAGGTGATTGCAGCCACTGTCAGCCTCTCATTAATGAGCTCTTCTCTAGAGTGTTTGCTTCCAGACCTTGTTTCAGTTTTCATTTGACTCTGCTGAAAATGTCCGGGTTCAGAGCCCAGCCCTGAGGGATGGGGGTTCTGTTACTCGGACTGGCAATCTCTAGTTGTTTTCAAAACTCAACATTTGTGACAAAGGACAAGGAACAATGTCCACTAACACAAATTTAAAGTATGCAATGATGCTCTATAATTAAGTCATGATCTCTTTTTAAACTACAGACCTTATAAGAGCCTGACCTTTCAGAATTCAAAATCTAAACTAAAAGGGATTCACAGAAGTATTTTTTTATGTAACCATTATTTAAAGCTTCCACTCTATAATTAAATTTCTTCTCCTTGCAAGGCAGAAAGAACTGTTACTGCAAAAGCTTCTCATATGGTAAGAAGTATAATTAGAGAACTAGTTATGCAAATGTCACACAAAAATGACCTTTAATGAAGCAATATCAAATGAAAAAGCTTTTACAGCTATGCAGCATGAAGAATAGCTAAAAGTTGAATTACTGAAGTGGCTCCTGGGCTTTGCTGTTCAGGTTCTCCATGTGGGCTCCTTCTCATGTGTAATTGAGAAAGGAGGAGAACAAATAGTCCTGTGGTAGACTTGGCACGGGAAATGCCGTAAGAGCTTGTGAAGGAAGAATTTCACTTTGCACCACCACTGGCTGCTAAAAGATGCCAGGATCTGTTACCTACAGGGGCTGTGAGGAAGCAGCTTCTCTTCAAGGACAATCCCAGTTGCAATTACTTCTGCTGATGTTTTAGTCTCATGGATTTAAAAGTACTTTTCATATATTGAAGCACACGATACAATTTTTTAAAAAAATCACAGATGATATCCAAAATCATGTTGAGAAGGATATGCAATGTAACAACTCTCTAATTTTTTTGTTGCTCATCTCAGGTTTTCCTTTTTCACATTTGTCATGTGTCCAAAGAATTACCTCAGATCAGGTTGATTTTTCCTTAGCATTTGAGGCTCTGTATGTGGATACAGTATTTAAAAAACCCCAAACACACAAATATTTTTGTGTCCTCTACAGTCTTTTTAATAATATTGGTTGGAAAGCCATGTGGCAGGAAGAGTATTACGGCGTGACTATGGTTTGTTAAGGGTATAAGCAAATGCTGGGAGGGAGGGAGAACCTCTCAGTAATCTGTTCAGTACATGGCACTGCTTTTCCTGGCCATGCTGGGTAAAGGCTGTGCTGTAGATCAGTCAGGCTCTGGTGTGTCCTGCACAGAAACCAGGGAGAGTGTCCTCCTGTGAGGAGTGCCAGAGATTCCGGTGGGCAGATGGCGGTGTGGGGATGTGACACCGTGTTCTAGCAAAGCTCTGCTCGACGGAGCTGCTCCCCCGGGAACTCCCGAGTGAAATGGCAATGACCTTTCCAAGGGAAATCAGCAATTTCTGATTCATGGTACAACGTGGGATGGAAATTTTCAGATTGCAATTTTCTTTCCTTCTGTAAGAGTTTATCAGGCAGAAAGCACTGCTGGACTGTGTGAGACCTCAAACACCTCGTGCAGGAAGCTGGCACCAAAGGTTTATTTTTCAATGTTGAAGTTCACGATGATTCATACTGCAGAAGTAGCTCATTTTTTAACTCCAGATTTCTGCCAAACAGCAATTCTGTGGTAGGGCTGCTCTCATCTCTGCCATCACAGCAGGGTTTCAATTGCCTGCCCTACCCAGAGGTAGTGCTGATGCCCTTTTTTATCCTCCTAGAGAGGAGTGTTCTGTGGATAGAGTACCACGACTGAGAAGTCTCCAGAACCTGGGAGCTGATCTGGTGTCACTCTCTGGCACAGATTTTCCATGTAACATTAAGTGATTCTCTTCCCTGATTGTGCTTTGTTGTCTTTATGTGTGCAGCCATCTCTGACGCGAGATGGTTACGCCACAAGTGTCTCGCAAGGTGTTAGGACAGCACGTGTTGGGATTCTATGGGGAGGCCTCAGAGCTTCCATCCCCTGTCCTTGCAGTGGCTCAGCCACAGCTGCTTGGCCAGCTGAGCTGTGTAAGCGCTGAGGGTTCAATTGCTCCTTTCTTACCATCTAAAATTACCTTCTCCTATATAAAAATTGGGCACTTTGCTCTGATCTGCCCTCAAATCGAAGAGAAGGGTTTCTGTTCTGCCCCACTGCCCGAGGTAAGGTGAACAGTGGCAGCAAGTAATAAATCCCTTTGCTAACGTGTCTGGGACAAGGGATTATTCACAGACCAGGGGCCTAAATTCGTTCTACACCTTGACCTATGTCATCATTGTTGGGTGGCATCAAAAATGATGTGACAGGAAATGGCTTCAGCAGCTCTCATGCCAAAAGTGTTAGGATGGTTGCTTAAGCATTAAGCACTTCTCTCTTGGCTGTACACTTCGAAGGCAGTGCTTTATTTAATCTCACTTATCTCTGTTTACTTGGTCCAGTAGTGTAAAAGCAAACCACTTCATTGAGGAAATGGATTTGTTTGTTTGTTTGTTTCCTAAATGAGTACTGTTTCTGCCTCTTGAGGCTTGTTTACTCTGAGTCAATGAATTAGTCAAAAAAGACCCTGCCTGTAAGTGCGTGAGTTGTCCCATTAAGATTCTTGGGTTTAAAGGCAGACAGTTGCTCCCTTGCTTTGCCAAATCCAGGCTGTAAGCACTGAAATTGTGTTTGGGGGAGGCAGCTGCCCACGAACCTCTGAGCATTTCAGCCTCTCCTTACTCATAGAGCGGAGTTAGCAAACAGCACCAGAGTTGGTTCAGCCAGCCAGCAGTGGTACCAGCTTCTGATGGCAGATGGGCCTTGGTTTGCTGAGTGTTTGGGGGAATTTTGCACCCAACCGAACAAAATACTGTGCTGGCTTAAGAGGTTAGGAGAGACACAGGGCAAGGAACAGATCCCTGATTCATGGGGGTAATTTTCTCCTGTTACTTCCCTAAGCCTTTGTTTGCCGACTCCTTGAGGGTGGGATTCTACTTTGATGTTTTATTGTCTTTCAAATCACTAGTTTTATTTTTACCACCAGTAATTTTTGGAGTGCTCTGTAGGGAGGGGGGAAGGGAGAAAAAAGGGATGTAGTAATTATTAATGTATTTGGTTAGATTATGAAGTCTCAAAGCTCATTAAAAATGAGAAACCATGGCAACCTCAACAATCCCTCCCACACACATTATACCTACCTTATAATGTGCAAAGTACATTTAGAGAAGAGAAATTAAGCATAAAGAAAAGGGGACAAAAAGCATTCACTTTCTATACTGCTATTTTTAATTCCCAGCTCCTGCAAACCAACACCCTTGTGCTGGCAGCACTTTGAACTCTTCCATGTGAAAAATAAGTAACTGATCATTGGGCTGAGCAGGAGATCTCTTGTCAGTGTCAATCTTTATTCTTCTGAGACTTCCTGTGGTGCATTTTTAGTAAAGAACAGATGCAATGGGAGATTGGTGGCCAAGGAAAGACAATGTGAACGTTGCAGTTTCCCTGTACCTGTCCTCTCCTGAGACACTGGGAGGATGGGGCGGTCCTGCCTCTCCTCGACTCTGCAGGTCTCCAGTATGAATCTAACATCAGTTGGCCATCTGATCGAAAGGTGAAATTGCAGCTCTGGTAAGATCAGTCAAAGGATATTAGAGAATACTGGGTCTTACATCTAATGATGCCTATTTTCTGTTTTAAAATACAGAACACTCACATTTGAAACTTAATTAAAACAGTTATAGCAGATATGGCATCTGAAAGTTTGTGTGGAACAGAAAAGAACAGTGGTAGATAACACAAAAGCCAAGGGGCTGTGACCTCCATCAAGCCTTCCTGAGAGAGGTTTTTCATTTTCTGTGTCTGCATTGATCCAGGATGTTTTGGTAAAAACTTGGAATAATGACCCTGGCATCACACTTGGACTGCACTGGCCTGCTCAGGAAGTGCTTCCTGTCCTACAGCTCTTCCAAAGGCACGCTTGCTGTAAGGGCCACTCCTTCCTAGTTTATCCATATTTTCTACAAAAGCACCTGAATTCAGATTTTTGGTTTAGGAAGACATCAGATGAAATCCTGATGAATGAGTGCTAGAAACTGAGTAATGTAGAAGTGAGTAACTGGCTGAGCTGTCTGACACCCCATGCTGTTCCCTCAAAGGCCCTTTGCTGTCAGTGTCCAATACAGAAAGCTCCCTGTTGCTGCTGGTCAATTTTTACTTCTTGTTGTTTAGGTTTGTAGATGAGCAGAGGCTGCACAGATTGCCATTTGCTTGGTGAGGTAGCTATTTCTAATTTCAGATAGCAAGTCTGCAGGTTTCCATGTAATGTCCTCTCCAAATACAATAATTTTCTCTTATTGTAGTCTCACTCTGTGCCAGAATAAATTTTTAATGATAATGAATATGGAAATTTCAGGTAGAAACTTCCAGAAGGCTCATCTTTTTTGTGTCCCTAGGGATTGTAGTTTTCATAGATGTTCCCTGAGAAAAGTTGTTCATTGTGTGAACAAGCTGTGCCCTCGCTGCCAATGGCATTTTTATATCCATTCTCAGGACTTTCTTGGAGGGGTGCAAACTTGGGTAGTCTAAAATTTTAGTAAGTATAGTGAATCCTTGAGCAAAAAAAAAGAAGAAAGTGTTTGCTGCAGTCTGGTTCTGGCATTCACGTGAGGTTTTGGTGCTTGGCTTCTTTCCCACCTTCCCCTCCTTCTGCTGCACGCAAGGGCAGCTCTTCTCAAGCAGCACTGCATCATCTTCCTGCCCATGCTGCTCCCACTCCAAGCTGTGCAAGTAGATTTAGTGGCAGCAGGAAAGTCTTGGAAGAATAACCCAGTTCTGTTATGACTTAAGAAATACTGGAGCAAGAATTTGTATTGTAATGTATGTTCAAGCAAACCAGTAACATGTGTAGCAGCTACTCCCATTGTAATGGCACACGTGTGTGTTGTGTTTCCTGTGCTGTGGAATGCGGGTGTTTCCTCCCACACTTAGGGAAGGACCAGGGAAGGACAGGGCAGGAGTCCTCACAGCAATACCTCACCCAACAGACAAAAGGTGCCCTGGGGAAGACATTGCTGACCTGAAGAATCCCAGGCATTTGATGTCATCTGCACTGCAGGGATGGAAGCTTCCTGCACACAGGTGGGATTTCCAGGTCCCAGGTAATCGGTGTAGATGTGCCCACATTTTTGTGGAGAAGGATGGGAGTATTCGTACATATGCACAGCAAGGGCAAAACCTGTATTCAACCACTACTGGTTAGCTGACTCCCGGCATTTCCTAGAGGGTAAGGTAAGAGCTCCTGGTGACTGGAGAAATGTCTCCAATGTGGATGTATCAGACAGCAAACACTCCGTGTGGGAGTACTGAGTGTGTTCATACAGTACAGGCAGTACCAAACTGAAATAGCACGTTTAGCACCCTGGAGACTGCCTGGGGACACTGATGCTTTCTGTGCTTTCTTTGCAGTGAAAAATAATATTATTTGTTTCAGCAGAAGGCTATTTTTATATTGAGGTGGCATAACAACCTGGGGCTAAAAGAACCTGTAGCTTGCCATAGCCACGGGCTCTGAGAGGATGTAAACACGGGTTAGAGAGCTTCCTGGGAGCTGTTTTCCTGCATGCTATGCATAAGGGGTGAAGAATCCCAAGGCCAAGGTTAATTAATTTTATTTATCTAACATACTGTATGCACACTGTGCTCATGCAACTGTGTATGAAATTTTGGGGTACATTACGAGGTGCTTTAGCAACAGGGAGCTGAGCATTAATGACCTGCTCCCCACATTCAGGCTATTACAGCACCTGGCTTTGAGTGGCAGAAAAACCACAAGGGGACAGAAACGGAAGAGGTTTTATCTCTGCGTGAATTCATAAAATCCGATGATTATTGCTTTCTTAATGGCTTCTTTTAAGCAAAAGTCACCATCACGCTGTGGTTTTTCAAGGAAGGATGAATTCTGCTGGTTTTACTGCCAACTTCTTAGGAGTGGCACATCCTGCTCCTTTGCTGGGGGAATAATACCGAAATTATGAGGGGGGGGCTATAGCTGCAGAACAACAAGGACAAAGGGCTGGGGTATTTGGGATCATAGAGAATAAGGGAGCTGCTCTTCTGGAGTGGCTGTAGCCCATTATCAACAGTATTTGGAGTGGGTGGAGAGGCAATGGCTTAGACTGGTGCCAGATGCTTCTCCAGGGCAGAAGAATCAAGTTGCTGATGGTTGGTACAGTTGTGCACCTGAGAGTTCCAGCCTGGGGTGCTCTGCAGTGTGTTGGTTACTGACTGGTCCAACATTTTGCCTGTGTAAGCCATTATAATTCTGGTTATGATTTAATGACATAACCCATCTTTCTTTTTATGTTTCAATAGTTCTTCATCTCAGTAGCATCATACAGTGAGAAATACCCCAGTGACTGTACCTCATTTGGGGAAGTCTTTCCAGTGTTCAGCATGCAGTGTGCCACCTTTCAGTGCTGTCCAGGAACCACTTGCTTCCCTTTTCCAAGAGCTATTAGTGCTTTTTTAGCTGCAGTTTTTTCTGTGGCCTTTAATATACTCTGTATTCTGAACTGGGATTTAAGCTGAAGCAGCTATATCACCTGGTTTTTCAGATAATTAGTTATTGATTTATATATTGGAATTTCCTGTCTTATTTTCCATCCTTATTACTCTTGCATTTTTCCTGGTTTTATAATGACAATTCTTACAGCCTGTAGCAACACCAAGGTCCTTGGTGGAGGAGTGAGCTCACGCAGAGTCCTGGATGGATTCCCTGACTATTGAAGCCAGGTAGGCTTCAAAGATTTAATTTACCATCACAGTTTTGCCTCAGCATTTCTGAGGAGCCTTGGAGAGCATTTGGCTCAAATACACATGCTTAAAATTAGACAGTTTTAATTACTTAGCCTGGCAAGTGGCTTCTGTTCAGTTCTAATTTGGGGATCAAGCAGACCAAGTTGATTTTCTCTGCAGTACATGCTGCTGGGTGTCACGTGGTGGTTAGCAGAAGAGAAGCAGATAAATAATTATATAATTGTGTGGGGATAATTACAGGAGTTCACATTTTATTAGAAACCTGCATTCAAGATTTTCCTATGTGCATAATTACGGCAAAACACACAAGTGTCTTCGCTGTCTGTTTACTGCACTGTGTGATGTCTGGGTAAGGAGCTGGCAGCAGCCCCTTCTCACCTTTCAGATACAGATAATATACAGAAAACTGTGGCATGTTTTAGTCTCTTAACTCTTTTTGTTCACTAAACATGCTGCAGTACATCAGTGCACTGTAGCTGTTAAAATAACTAATTAAGGTGTGGTTGTCAAAAGCAGTTAACACATTCATTTTTTATGTACAATTCTTACTGCTTTTAGGTATTTCAATTAAAATGGCCAGGTTTTCAGGATGGGGTCCTTAAATATCTAGGGATTTCTGTTTTGGAGTGGTCATGCACTGCAAGCTGGAGGAACACTTAACCAATGAGCAGTTCTATGATTTTTTATGACCAGTTCTGAATGCCTTCCTGGTGTTCACACTTTTTACCTGTTCTTGGTGTAAATGTTTTCTGCCGTAATGTGTACAGCCCTACCTATGGCTGCTCCAGTTTAACACTGGTGGTGTAGCTGTGGTGGGGTTTAGCTTTTGTTTGCCTGATTCTATTTCCATACTCTTTGAATTTGTTTGCTCCTGCATTTCAGATGTCTTGCTGTGCTTGGTGTAAGGTGTGCTGCCGAATGCGCAGGATGTGAGGAGCTCCAGCAGATCAGCCCCTTCCCCTCAGGGGCGTGTGGGATGCTCTGCAGAGCCACTGCACTGGGGAGCAGCTGACGTCCTGTAGGGTGGGCATTCACAGTGCCATGGTACTGGTGAGGCCCAGGGAGGAGAAATCCCTTGTCCTCCTGAACCATGCAGGCCTCTGAAAGGCCTGGGTGACTTGGCCTTCTGGAACATGCTTTGCTTTGGATTTTGATTAGTTTAAATACTGGGGTGGGGGTGAATTAGATGGGAAGCCTTTTGTGAGTGTTAGTGTCAGCTTAATAATACTGACATCAAAGTTGAGCTATCAAGGGTCTTAATACTATTTATTCAAAGCAATAGTAACGTATCGTTAGGAAGAGCTTTCAGCATTCCTAACAATGACATTTATGGTGGGGCTTCTGTGTCCTCATCTGCCACGCTGGTCCTCTGTAAGAAAACATCTGTGTGTATGTAATGAGAAGCATTTCAGGAAATGGTGTTATTTTGGACCTCAGAAAGGGTCTGTAGTTCAGGGCTCTCTGCAGAACTGAACCAAGCCAGTATCCTCGGGAAGGCTGCACTCCCCTCCACCGCTGCTCCGGGAGGTGGTTCCAGCTGACACAGAGAGAACGTGGGGTACAGCCTGAGCCATAAAGGTGAGTTAGGATGCAGGTTGCACCTAAAACCTACAGACAGCAGGCATTTAGCTCCTCTGTTTCATTTATGGCATGTTTGTCTCTTGACACAACAGAGGAAGAGCTGAGCGGTTTTGGCCCCGGAGCCTCCTGGTGGGAGCCCGGGCCGTGCTGTGTGTGCACAGACAGAGCCAGGGAGGGACAGCTGCCCGCGGCCCTCGGCCACTCTGCCCCTGCCTGGGCTTCTGCATCACCACCTGGGAATCACCGCATGGGAAGGGGGCTGTGTTTTCTCCTGGAGGCAAGATCCTCCCACCCCCAGCCTGCTTTCTCCTGGCCTTTCAGGAGCATTTAGAGTCCCTCTGAAACGGCCCCTTTAGGCCCAGAGGCAAACTGTTCAAGGCATGCCTTTTTATTTCCTCTAGATCGTGGAACTTGTCTGACACAGAATTGTTATTGTGGCACATAATTATGATTGGATGTCTTCATCATATAATTGCATGATATATAATGAGCAGCAAAGCGTATTTCCTCTGCTCTTTGAATACTGAACTTCTGAGATTAATTAAACTGATACTGAAAATGCTTTTAATTATATATGCTGCATAAACAGCACTATTAAGATCAGATGAAAATATTATTGCCTGAACAGTGTCAAAATTTTTTCAAATTGCCACTGTGTGTTTTGTATTTCTGTCTAAAGAAACATGGGGATTTTTTGAGGGGAAAAAACGTCCCCAGACAGTGGATGAAATACTGAAGGAATACCTGAATATTTGCTGAAACACAGTTCAGCTACTTTGTCTAATTGCAGTGTATAAAACCAAGTGACTGTAAAATTAGGAGCATTTTCTCTAAATAAATAAATGCTTCCACATGTCTAATCCCTAATCTAGTGTTCCTCATAGGTAGGAAACAAATGAAGCGTGTTTCCATCCTTCCACCTGAAGCCACAGTCACCCCAAAATCCCACTGATAGTGATGCCAGAACTGATCCAATCAATAGGACATCATTGATTCCTGTTGGCTGTCCTTCTCTCCTTCCCTGTGCCACACTTCCTATGCAGCAATGCTCAATTCCAAGCCCGTGCCAGGCAGAGTTCAGGCTCTTGTTTCCATGGGAGACAGTGCCTGATGTGAGCGGGCACAGTGCCCGCACAGGGCCGGCCGGCTGTCAGCCTGGAGGCAGCCATGGAGACAGGCTGGGAGCAGACAGCTGTCCTGGGCACCCCAGCACCTGGGAGGAGCCAGTATGGGCTGAGGAATAGGGATCCATGTGCTTTACCCATTATCAGATGTGTTCCAGGTACTTACTGACCTGGTGCAAACCCTTTGTGAAGAGGATTATAACTGGGGTTTGGTGACTGAGTCTGCGAGATAAATTTCAGTTCACTAAGGAAGACACACATCTCTGCTGTAACCATTCAGGTGGAAGGGGGAATCTGAATTTCAGGACCCTGAAGCAAATGATGTCCTAGCAGAATGGAACGGAGAACTTGCCATATTTGACTTTTAGAAGATAGGTTACTAGGCTTTTTTAAGACCTGTCACTATGCAGGAGTAATGTAAATGAGGCCCAAAAGATACAGATTTGCGTATTCCACACATTATTTGGTATTTGTGGAATAACCACTGCACATGCACGGCTGGGATTGTCACCTGGTACCAGTTCAGCCATGGGGTCACTCACTGTTATCAGGGACGGGACTGGTACTTCTGTACATACAGAATGTGTATCCCAAGTCTTCACTGGGCCAATTAACCCATGGCAGGGAATATATGAAGTGAGTAACTCACTCTGAAAAGTTGCATTTGAGAGATAAGACCCAGAGGGAATCACAAATTGCATCTAATCTGTCAGCTTGGCTGTGCTGGGACATTTGGGCTGTGCTGGAGCAGTCCTTAGCCTCGGCCTGGCTGGCTGCCGTGTTACAGGGGGGTTGCTGAAGGAGGGCAGCTGGGAGGTCACTGGTCACCAAACCAGTTGGCTGGTCCCTGTGCAGGTGGCAGCACGAGGCTGCCAAGGCACCCCCTGAACCTGCCCTCGACC
Organism: Oxyruncus cristatus; assembly: GCA_013399855.1. NCBI lineage: Eukaryota > Metazoa > Chordata > Aves > Passeriformes > Cotingidae > Oxyruncus > Oxyruncus cristatus. The sequence continues at coordinate 65,780 of VXAY01004089.1, forward strand.
ACGACCAGGACGAGCTTCCCCTTGTCTGCCCTCAGAGGTGCATGCAGTCCTTTGTGCTCCAGTGGGCCAATGTGGGCAGAATATGCCTCTCTTTAGGAAAAAGCTAAAACTAAATCCATGGGGTTACTCTTGAGCTTGTTGCTACACCTCAGTTTATTTACCTGTTGTATCTTCTCATCGACAGAAGAGGAATCCGATGGGCTGGGATTGGTCTCACTGGCAACCTTCCCTCTGTAACTATCACTTTCTGAGTATCTGTCCAGTTACCTCTCTGCTGCCCTTTGCAGTGAGGTATTTTCTGCATGCCTACAGAACACAGGCAGAATAAACTGGGATTTTTCAGAATACCTGTTGTTCTTTCATGTCTCAGAAGACTCCAAAGGTTGACCAAGAATTACAGTTGTGCAGACTGCACTGCTTTGTGCTGCTGTCCTTATCTATCTGTAGAGCCTCCCGTCTCTTCCACAATGGGCATTTTGGTGTTTGTCAAGTGCTCAGGAAAATGGACTCATTTATGTTTTCTCTGTCCCTCTCTCTAGTCCTTGACAACCATCTGAAATGGATGTGTGTTTGCAGCAAAGGAAACTCAAATTCACTAATTGATGCACAAATACACTCATTTACATGCAATTTTGGATTTTTTTTAGAAATGCATCTATTTGCATAAATAAAACCTCTTTCCCAAATATTAGCATGAACAAAAGCTGATTCCATGGATGCCAAAAAAAATGGCTGAATAGAAAAGCCAATTCAGAATTTGCATAATAGTTACTAATTGTTTTCTTTGCTATTAGTCTGTCTCTGCTTAATATGCAATATTGGCTTCTGTTTCTTATCCGGGTGCAGTCTGGCGTAGGAATTTTGACCTACTGCAGAGGATCTTAATAGTTTAGCATCTCCAGTATGCAGTTCCAGGGCCTGGTTCCATAGAGGAGCAGAGCAGTGGCACTGACAGAGGCTGGTGTGCAGCTCCTCAGCCTCACCAGCACAAGATTCCTCACCAGAAATGCACTTCCCTGATTGGGGGAGAACTAGGAAGTCATTTATTCTAACAAAACATTATGAGGTTTGGAGAAAATCTCATTTTTATTTTGGGGGCAGGAAGATGTATTTTTGTTGCAACCAGCTTGGGCAGCTTTGGTGACTGTTTTGTTCCTTCTGAATGGTATTGCTAAAGCCTCCAGAGAGATTAGGGGAAACACAGACAATTAGTGTGTGTTTATTTACAGCAAGAAAATAAAGAAATAAATATCAGCGTGGCTCAAGTATATTTAATCAATTTCCTCTGTTTAGAAATTCAGGGAAAGATCTCACAGATTTTTATTGTTCTCCGTGGTATTTATTGCATCACTCTTGTGTTAAAGTGTAGAAGTCAACATGGCCCCAGACCATTAGGTCAGACTGAACTATCAACAATCAGGTTTGCTGGATAGGGTTTATGCAATAGAGAACTATTGATTCTCCAAAGAAAGGCAAGAAGAGTAAACCAGAGATGTTCCGTCCTAGAACAGAAAGGATGATTGCTTTTTCTCAAGGCTGTTCTGAGCATTCCAGCTCCCCTGGAGCTGCTCTGGGAGCGGGGAAGGTGGAACAAGCAGTGCCTCGTCTGCAGCATGGCCCCATGCAAAGGGACTGCCTGGACCGGGAAAGCCTGGGAACTGTCTGCAGCGTGCCCTCAAAGCATGCTGAGGAGCTGGGCAGACTCAGGAGCTGGAGAAGTCTTGTGACACACAGGAGAGAGGAAAAGTCAAACGGCCTCTTTGGTGGCTTTGTTGGGAAGTCTAATTGGGATCCCTTTTTAACTCAGATTTGTCTGTCAGCATGGGATAAAGTCTGGTTTGTGCTACAGCAGTTATTAATAGAAGAATTGCATTTCCTATAAAAAAGCAAAAGCAAGAGGGTAATTTTGGCCAAATTTGGTTTCCAAAGCAAATCACAAAGATTTGCAATTAATCTTGAGAGGAACGTGTTGGATTTTTATTTCAAAGACCAGATTGTAGAGAGGATCTGCTGTGTTTTTGAAAGATTTATGCAAGTACATATACAGAGGAGAGAAAGCAGTGCCTCTGCATCTGTATACACTCTTGTCATCTAATATTCTGAAATACTATATTTAGAGATGAAATGACGTATTCAACAGGTCCCCATCCCCTTAGATCCAGTGTTATTTCAGAAAGTTGGCATTCTTCGTAACTAAATGTTCTTTCTAGAGTGCCAGTTTTGGTTACAGTGGCCTGCAGTGAGTGTGCCTTGGTAGGAGTTTGCTCCACCCCTGCTCCAGACCAGCTTTTCTGGTGCTGGGAGGACACTGGCTGGCACAGGAAGGGGTTCTGCTCGGAGACAAAGGGCTGTGTGTCATCCCCACTCCTCTTGGTACCCCAAGTCGAGGTGAAAAGCCGGCAGATGACAGCACACAGCTGGCTCCTTGGCTGTGTTCTCACGACAGAGATCCCACTAATGGCACCTCCAGTCTCACCTCCAGCACCGTTCAGCATTCCAGCCAGTTTTGGGGGTGAGAAAGGTTTCTTTCCTCACCTGTACCTTTCTTTCCCTCTCATCCCTGTACTTCCTGCCTTTCACAGCAGTAGTTGTAGAAGAATTCCAGGAAGCGAATCTGTTATCGGTCTTTACAGATGTTCCTTCAACTTGTTGCCCCTTTCTGCAGCAAACCTGTTTCCTCTGAAGACACAGTGCCCCTTTCCGAGGCCCCGGCGGGCGTTCAGCCTCCCCCGAGCAGGGCTGCGACTGGCCCTGCGGCACCTCTGGGAGGCTGTGCTCGGACATGTGCCCCTGTGTTCCTGTCTGCTCAGGAAAAGCTTGACACTGCGGTTTCCTTCGTGAGAAATGTCTCTCTGCCGCAAAGGAAGCGTGTTTCCCCCTGAAGAACGGTTGTCCCGGAGCGAAGCGCGGGCGGGGCCGAGCGGCGGGGCCGGCGGTGCCCCCGAAGCGCGGCGCTGCTGGGCGTGCTGCTGCCTCGGCAGCGCCGGGAGAGGGGTTATGGCATCGTGCCCAGGGTGCAGGGGAAGAAAGGAAGAGACAAAGAGTTAAATTTGCAGCAAAGAAGTGGCAGAGTGCGATGTAAGATTCGGGTCTCCTGAGACTGCTTTTTCTGCCGTCTGTTACTTTCTCTTGCCGTGTACGATGATCCTTTTTTTAGAAATAGATAGCAAATTGTAGCAATAGAGATGAGGTTTAAATTTGTTTGTTGGCTGGTGACGTTCATCCCTTTTTGTTGGTTGCATTGTCCAAGGCACCAAAAATATTTCATGCTATCTCTTTTTCTAGAAGATGTTCCTAAACTGTTTATTGTTTTAAAAACACCAAAAATGAGTAAGTCAGTTGGGATTCTTTATTTTAGTGTTGTTATTCAGCAGAGATCAGAGTAAAGGCTTTCTCCTCTCCAGTTTTCAATTCCATGTAGATAACCAAAAGCTACATTAATCTTTTCCCCCGTCATGCTGAGCGGGGCTCACCATCCCAGCAGCCTTTTGGCCCCTCGTGTCACTCGGCCTGTGTGGTTTGGGGTGTGCGCTGCGGTGCCAGTGGGAGGTGTTGGAGCTCTCAGTGCAAACACCTCACGTACCCACATTCTCCAGAGTGCAGAACAAATTGCTTCACTTTAATCTCCTCATTTGGCATGAAAAAAATTACCATGTAAAAATCAAAATTTACAAATACAGTCTTGGCAAGATTAATCAACCCAGGTTTCGGCCATGGTGGGTTCAATGATGAGATTTTCTTCTGCAAAGTGCATCTATTAATTAAGCATTCAGGAGTCACCAGTTCTCTCTAAAATCCATGGTATCTTCTGTATTTTTTAACCAACACAACATAAACCTGTAGCATAAAGAGGCAGGAATAACAGGATAAGTAAAGAACTAAATTCAGATTAAAGTCTCTTGATACCTTTCCCTTTTGTCTGTATGCCATTAGTATAAATTATCATTATCATAATTAAACACTGTGTGAATTTTGCATTATATTCCCTCGATGATGCTGCAGAAACAATACACATGAAATCAAATTTGATTGTATCTACAAAGTCAACTTCCACAGTAGCGTTTAAAGTTTGCAGTAAAAGTCTTTGGTGGTTATGCAGTTCATAGGGAATTGATCTCTTGCTTTTTAGTTCATTATACACTTTGAAGCTATGAAATGAATATTTTCAGGTGTGTTACTGTATTGCTGTGTTATTCATTACTGTATTCGTGAACTGTTCCTCATAAATAGAAATGTTATATTCTTCTACAGCCTAATTAATTGTTGGTATTTAATTATCATTTCTGTTATATTATTTTGGAAATCCTCACTTTAGAGCACTTGGAAATTTGTAAATATTCTTCTGCTTTTGGTTAACTGGGCAGGACTTGAAATGCTCAACAGCTTCAGGATTACACATCAGTGTCCCTTTGCTGTTAGAATATGTGAGCTACACATAATTTTAAATAAAATTGCTACAGCAGGTGCAGAGCAGGATGTGTCTTAACACATTGTATGAAATGTGGTATTTTAGACAATATTTCACTGCAAGGAGATATTTCATTTAAATCCACAATGACATTGTATTTATGTCTTATTTTCTTTCAAGAACTGGAAGTCTGTTTTGACAAGAATTTCACACATAGAAACACTAATAGCATGCTAATTACACTCAGGAGCTGACAGTACACAACTGGCATTGGAATTACCCCTTTCCCTACTTGGAATTACAATCAGCCCTCAAAATTAATGTTGTTCAGGAGACATTGTTCATCTGCCTCATGTTTATTCACTTGAACAATAAGATCAGTTCAGGCTTCCCTCAGGCAGGCTTCAATAATGATTTGTCACTTTTGGAAAAGGACATTCCCATTTACTAATTTGAATTTCTTACCAGGGATTTGGTCTTCAGTGGTTGTAGTTTCTGAAGACACTGTTTTGTCTGATTGAATTTTTCCCAGAGTGTTTGTGTTCCTTGTGTTGCATGGCAGAACGTTGAGGCTCTAGAGCCATATCAAAAATTCTGAGCATCAACTGGGCTTAATTCAATGAAGTTTTATTTCAGAGCTGGTAATTCCAGAGCTTCCATGGTGTCTGTCCCCTGGCCCGTGGCTCAGGCTGACAGGTCTCTTCCTCCACAGAGCACCGGCTGTGCTGAGCTGGGCAGAGCCTCGTGGGCTGGGCCGGCCTGACACGGCGCTTGGGGCACACCGGGCAGTGTTTGCCACGGGTGCAGACAACTGACTTTGGGGTCTGAAGTTTTTATTCACCTGTTATTTTCTCTGTTCAAATGAAGTATCGTAGCCAGTGCTATTCCTGGAATAACATTGCTGGCCACCCCCAAGCTCTTACTTCATTTATTTGTTTATTTTAACTTTTGCCTTGCAAATAAGACAAAAGTTTTTCTCTCTAAAATGGCTTTTGACTCGCTGACCTCAGAGATCTTTTCCAACCTGATTGATTCTGTGAATCTGTGACTGGCTGATGTGTTGTGCCCTGAACACACAAAGCCAGTGTCTGTCTATGTGTTACAGAGACAGAAATTATATTTGTGTCCAGAATGAAGCACCCACCAAGGTCCTCCCATCGCCTTTGTGGGTATCCAGTGGGATTCAGACTAGTGTGGCAGGAGTAATAAGTCTGTACAGAAAATCAGGCAGGCTGCTAATTTTGGGTAGTGAAATGCAGGACTGAGCACAGAGCCTTTCAGTGACTGAAATCCCACCCGCACAGTGGAAGAGGGACAGTTCCCTTGAGTCCACTCAAAACTGCCGTTTACCTGGTCTGCTCACTCTGACATTAAAAAAGTGTAAGCAGGACTGAAGGCCGTTTTCAACTCTAATCTCTAATTTACTCTTTACCAGTATGCATCAAATCATATATTTGGAAAAAAATCCCCTGAAATGCAGTGTGTCCACATGCAATTCCATACCTGATGAATGTATGGCTATCTATCATTTAAACTTGTCAGTGATGTATAATCATGAATTCTAGAAGTTACCATTCAATGCTTTTTCATAGGTAATATGTATTTCTCATATTATTTTAAAATTATACCAGTGATTTCCTGAACCATATGAACTTCATTATTAGCAGTATCAAGTAGAATATCACAGCAACGTTGGAGGGGAAAAAAAGAATTTGGAGGCAGGGCCTGGCTCTGTGTTATTTTTAGCACTTTTTGGAGTGACTGCTCCTGACTGCCAGGAGCTGACAAGCAGGAGAAACAGAGTGTGAATCAAGATGTTCGCCTGTCATCTGCTCCCATGTGTGATCGGTGAGTTTGACGTGCAAGCGGCTCCAGCACGGCTGGTGTTGCTGTGTGGCTGCGAGCTGTGCCAGCCGTGCTGCTGCACACAGAGCAGCTGCCAGGGCTCACCTAGAGGGGCTCTGTGTGCTGCCCAGGGCCTGGCACCCTGCGGGCTGGGGCCTGCCTGCCTCACGCTGCTGCGCGTCGGCCGTCCCAGCGTGGGTCGGTTCTCTGCTGGGAACGCGCTCGCTTAGAGTGGGCCAAAAATAAGTCCCAAGAGGAGTTTTCAAAAAACTAATCAGTATTCTTTATGTGCTCCTGAAGTGGGAAAATAGACAATAACCTCCCAAAAAGAGGGAATGCCTCTCGCTCTCCTGTAGGGTCCAAGACGTTCAGCAAGAGACAAAATGTTCAGTTGAACAAGGCCCTTATTTTCAGTTTTCCCCCACAACCCAGTGTGGTGCCCACCTGGCCCAGGAATGGAGATCTAAAGCCCTCCAGGCCTCTGCTGGCCAGTGCTCCACATCAATGTGATGCTGGAGTGTGACCATCCAAGGAGAGAGAGGACACTTGTCACACAGAGCAGAGAGACATGCAGTAAAAATTGACAGTTGTACCGGGAAAGAAAACTGAATACATTTGTCAAATAGCAAAGATACAGCAGGAGGAGGACGAGAGTAACTAGGAGAAAGAACGCATGGACATGGATTATTGCAAGAGAATGAAAGAAGCTGCAAGTGAAAAAGAAGGTGAACTCAGAGATGAATGGAATGGGTGAATTTAGCAAGGAAAACAATCATAACTCACTGAGACTGGAAATCTGAATGCCAAATGTTGCATTAAGAGGTCTAATGGTTCTATAATGCGTTTTGTGGAACATACAGAACTACAGCAATTTCATATGTTCCAAAGGCAATAGAAATATTTCCACTTACCACTTTTTTCCCAGGGCTTTCTGTTTTTTAACACTTTCTTGTCTAACACTTTCAATATGGCCAAGAGATTTTCCAGTGTAAGGTGTATGAGGGATGAATGGTGGGTGTAAATGGGTCTGGCAAAATCTACAGAAGAGTAATCAGAGTCTATTAATTCCAGATCTGAAGAGGATCTCGGCTCTGTCTGGGGATGCAGCAGCAAAGCCTGCAGTTGTCGTAGGAGGGCATGTGAGATCATGGTTTATTCAAGTGATAGTGTGCCCTGTGGGTCCAGTGGATGGGAAGAAGGGGGCAAGATTCCTGAGCTGCAAAGTGTTCAGGATGACTGGCAGTAAGGATTTACTCTCCTACCTACACACACACTGCTCTAGTGCAATTTTGTCTGATTTCCTTTGTTTGCAGCTGGTTGTTTGGGTTCAGGGCCTGGCCTGTGCCACAGTCCTGATGCAGAGCAGAAAGGGCTCAGGTGTGACCCTGGAGCTCCTTCCTGGCACTTCTGGGAAGGAAATCACCACTGCCCTTGGCCTGCCACCCACCACATTCTTTTGCTTGGTGTGGGCTTTCCATCTGAAAGAGAAACAGCTCCCACATTCTGTGTGCAATATGGGGAAATGGTTCCATTGCCTCACCCTTTCTGACAGGGTTGTCATTCCAAAGCCTCAGCAGCTGATTTGGCGAAGAGACAGGAAAATGTGTTGTATTCCACAGCATAGCTGGGCTCCAGTGCTGCTGGGTTTTTTAAAACACTAGTTTAACATTTTCCTCCGACAGTCAAGTTAGCATCAAAAGTCTTTGACAACAGCTGTTCCTCCACGTAGAAATGGCACATAGATTTTAAAATCCAAGGCATTTTCCTGCCCAAATCACTTACATTCTTCCTACAGCACCTACTATGATCATAAGGGTTGCTGCTGGTTCACAGAGCTAATGAGTTGGATTTTAAACTGTGTATTTGTTACAGCTTATGGTCCTTAATTTAGAAGATAAATGAATTGTGGAAAATGAGTAGAGAAACATTGTTCCACTATTTCCATTCCCTTGACTGATGGTATGTTAGGGACTGTTTTTTTAAAATATTTTCAGGGTTCAATATATGCAGGTATGGGCCTGTACTAATTTATTATTGTGGTTATAAACAGCCAGTAAAAAAATCCCACTTGGGAAGTATTATGGATATTTTAGTCTGCAGTTAAATTAACTGTTGCAAAGTAAGCAAAATATTTATTTTATAATATTGGATAGTCTTGATCTTGTGAAGGGCTAAATCTTCAATGCTGCATCAGCCTTGCATTGTGTTACTACTGTAGTATCCCAACAATTCCAGAGGCTTCAGATAAGATCAAAATCCCTGTGTGCTGCACCCTGCATAAGCTTAGAAATCAAAACCATCAGAAGGGTATCTTAATAAAAACTTGCCATTTAAATTGTACTTCAATAAAAGCAGGCCATGGCAGTCCTTATCATCATTCATCCGCTTGTCGCTGTTTTCCCAGTTCATGCACCCCGGCCACTTACCTTTGTTATTTAGTTCCAATGCTTTCCAGAGGAGTCGGATGGTCAGGATCCCTTACCGGGAAACCAGCAGTCTCTGGCTGCCCTATGGTTGTACCCAGCCGTGGGGCTGTGGCTGCCCTGGGGTTGTACCCAGCCGTGGGGCTGTGGCTGCCCTATGGTTGTACCCAGCCGTGGGGCTGTGGCTGCCCTGGGGTTGTACCCAGCCGTGGGGCCGTGGCTGCCCTGGGGTTGTACCCAGCCATGGGGCTGTGGCTGCCCTGGGGTGATGCAGGGGCATCACCCAGGGCAGAAGTGAGGCTTTGGGGTGGTTCTGAGGGCACACACCACAGTAGTGTTGCAGAGCAGACTCCGTTTCAGGCACACAACTCTTCACCCCGCACAGTGTTGGGCTGGCGTGCCTGTGCTCTGTACCCTCAGCTGTGTGAATGAGCATTTCAAACCCAGCCATGCCTTGCATGGGTTTTAGTAGCTAAGTGGCTAAATAGCAAAAAGAGCTGGTTTTCAGAATTGCTTAATTTTCTTCTTACCGGAGCTAAAGTGTATGACTACTGCAGCTCCCTCCCGTGAAACCCAGGGATCTGACCGTGCTGTCCCGAGGGATGGGAGCATTAATGACTCATGCTAATTGCATGTGTGGAATATGCTGTTTGAAAGACTGGAAATATCCACGACCAGCTTGAGTGATGTGAAGTCAATGCTCTGCCTGGGCATTCCTCAAGCTGTGCCGATCACAGGCTCTTGCTGTGTGTCCCTGGGCAGGTCCCTCAGCTGTGCCAGTGGCCATGACACAGAACTTGGAGCCGCTTGTGTCTGGGGTTTAACCCTGGCACTCTGGATTGAATGGTTTTCATCCTGTCCAGTCACCTCAGGGTTATTGTAAGGCTGTTAACACAAAGGGGCCAAGGTGACATAGCCCCCAGTAACCCTCTACTGTCAAAAATGAGGATTTGTACATATATAACTCCTTAGGTGATCCTAAAACAAGGAGTAATTTCCCTTGCACAGCTGTGGTTTTCAATAATTGGAAGTAAAGGCATGGCATTAATGGATAGTTCTATTAATATTTCATTAATATCAATGTATGTTAATATAAAGTGTGTATACATTTTGTAAATTAATTTTACATATCTCTATTGTTGTCTTCTGCTTAATTTTGCTCCTCTGATTTATTTTTTTAATATTACTCCTTGAGGCCAAGATGTAGGGCAGGGTATGATTGTGTTGATAAAACCAGTGTCAGTGCCTTTTACCTGCACTGTACGTGTACCACAGGTAGAGAGAACAGAGGAGGTGCTTTCAGAGACACCCTCTGCCTGCTGGGGGCTCGGCCACTTCCCAAACTGCCACACTGTACTGACCTCAGACTTGTGCCCCTGCCCTGCCCTCTGCCCAACTTTGGTTTCCGGCCGTGCAGCCTTGCTTCTGTCAGCATTCCATGGAGTAAAGTGTAAAAAGCTGACAACTTGGCATTTTTTCCTGCTACTCTGTAATTTGAAGCTAAATATGGCTCTGGGTCTGACTTGGCTTGTTTGGGAATTGCCTCCATTATTTTGGCACCATTTCCCACCAGTGCACTAGGCTGCCATGTGTCTAGGCTGTCAGCTGTCATAGATGTGACTCGCTGTTCACTTCATGCAATACCTGGATTATAATCAATCAATAAAATACAATCTGAATTTCTGTATGGTGCTTCTGGCTCGGCAGAGCCATCCTGAAGCTGCCACGAGATGTAACACTCAGCTTGCACTCCCGAATCCCTTGGAACCGACACACGGTGGCACTCTCAGGTGTTACAGGCTTTTCATCAGGTTCAAACTGGCTTTACTTGGCTCTTCAAATTCCTGCTTAACCCATCAGAATCTGTTTCCCAAGTGATTCCAAAACTTTTCTGCTTCAGTAAGATACCTTTTATGTACAGAAAATGTAGAAAAATGCTACTGAGTGCTGCAAAAGCCTCGCCAAGCCAAGCTGAACCCCAGGAGAGGGGCGTGGGGACTTCAGGCCCTGCTCAGAGTATCAGTTCCTCCTTTTTTTCAGGAGAGGGAGTCCATCATGCCCCCATTTTGCTGGTTCTGTAGCACAGTGTAGGTGTTAGTAACTTGTTGCTTAGATGTTTGTGTGACTTTGAGTCGAATGTTGCCTCTAAATGTGTGGATGGTAGTACAGAAGCAGAAAAGTTCATCCTCTGCATATGTCTTGGGCAGGGAGATAAGCTGAGCAATTTTGAAGTTGTATCACTTGGTTATACAGAATGAAAACTATTCACCAAGTCAGTGATTTCAAGGATTTCAAATGGATGGTTTTCCCTCATTTCTCAACTCAGGGGAAGGCAGTCAGATTCCAGAAGATGAAAACACTTCCAGGGAAAAGTTACTGGCAGTTTAATAGAGAGAATAAATTTGTAGTTGAAACACTCACAAGAGCAAAAATGGGTGTATTTGTTATTCTGAGAGTAGAAGCAGCCTTGTCAAAAATATCCATGTGGGAAAGCTATTGTGAGTGCTATCAATGGGGAATTTGCTGAGGAAAAATTATGGGCTTTGGCTGGTGCCTAGAGTGGATAAATTCCCTGTTCACTGGACACCATTGCTCAGTGCAGCTTCTGCACTTAGAAGAGGCTCAGGATTTTCCTTAGGACAGTCCAAATGGTCCCATTCGAGCATGGGCAGAGCAATGCTCACAGCTACGGAATTCAGTGCCCAAGCACATTTTATTTTGCTCCTTCTGGGAATGTAGAGCAAGCCATGGAACCGCTCATGGAGCACTTGCTCTTTGCTCCTTCTTGCTCTGCTTGTAGGGAGTAACTTGGGCAGCCCTGGGAGAGGTTATTCCCTGAATTCAGCACGGGTGGATTAAACATAAAAATTAATATGTGAAGGGCCTGTTTATGGTTGTACTTTGCCACACCATCTCCACAGCTCACACTGCAAACAGAGTAGAGCTTCCATGGAGAAGTGTCTCTCTTCCATGTGCTGTTTCCAACACAGTGTGTAGTCCATGCCTGCTTAACAGGATTCCGGATGTAGGAGCAAAGCAGAAATGTTGCTAAATAGTAATCACAATTATATATGGAATAATGTCCCGTGACTTGTAATGAAAGGAAAATCCCCAATGAATTTCGTTGTAAGGATTGCATTGTGTATTGAAAATGCTCATCAGCACATGAATGCTTGTACAATAATCCAAACAGACCAGAAACGGGGATATAGTTCACCCGGATTCAAAAAGTAGCAATATGGCCATTGTGGACTTCTGGATGGCAAACAGACATGTCACTTCTGTGCACAAAGTAGATGAGGGTGCTGTGAAAGGCATTCACACATTCTTCCATGTTTTCTGACAATTTTCATGTTAGGGCTGGATGTCTTCAGTGGTACAGAAACTGTATGGAATACTCACATGAACTATTCTAAACAGCGTACTTCTTGTTTTGTCTGGAATGGAAATCCAAATATGTCACAGCAGAAGCTCTTCACCAATGCAGCCCCTCAGGAGCAGCAGAGCTGTGTGGCAGCACACACCACATTTTGGGGATGCTTTTCCGATGCATGTGTTTCAAATCGAGCTGCCCAAATTCACAGTGGTCCCCTGGGGAGACAAGTGGGGCCCCTCAGGTGACAGATTCCTGTGACACACTTGGATGCTCTGTGAGGGCTCAGCGCTGTTCAAGCCGCGGGTGTGCAGGCTGGGTGTCTGTCAGAAGGCAGGTTTGGTGTCCATGCTGGTGAGGCAGTGGCAGAGATGAGGCTACAGGTCCTTCCCCTCAGCTCGCTGTGTTTTGCTGCCGTGCCCCTCTGGCTGACACAGCCCTGCAGTGACCCCAGGGCTGACCGAGTGCCACACGAGGACTGGCTTGGCCAATCCTTCCAGGTGAACACACGGCCACATTTCCCGAACAGCCGAGCTGCTGTGGCTGCTGATAAGGCGTCTGGAAGGCGGGAGGCCTTGTTCCAAGGCTGCTGGGGTGCTGCAGGGAGGAGCTGCCTGGGCTGGTGGTTCTGTGTAACTGAACAGTGCTGCAAACTTAACCCATCCCCGTGCTTGAATGGGAGGTGATGGAAAGCAATCAGGAAAGCCAGGTGACAGGTTGGGTGACTTTGTAATGGACACAGGGTGGCAGACACACATCTTCTTGTAATTTCAACTTCATCAGCTTTTGGAGCATATCGACCCTGTCCTTTAGACACGTGTATTACTTAAGCATTTCCTAAGCAGTTTTCCTTAGCCACAGCATCTCTCAGTTCCTCGGGATGCTCCAGCATTTACACAGTACATTTCCTTCCTGTCGCAACATCCTGGAGCTATTTCTTCAGGGACAGATTGTTTGAGTTTCTGCAAATCCAAGAATGTTCAGTACTGCAGAAGAATCGCTGAAGCTGCCATCACACGGAACTTCTGGCTGCACACACCACATTCTGTTCATTTCTTTCACCTTCCAAAACCTATTTGGAAAGCGCCCTTGGAGTGCTTTAGAAATGTTAACACGTTGTCAGTCACTATGTTGTCAGAGCTGTTCATTTGTCCTTTCTTGCTTACTTGGAGCTTCGAAATTATTAAAGAATGGAGCTGTTCCAGAAGCTTGTAAATACTGACAGGTTTTTTTGCCACTCCCTGTTCGCAGTCGGTTTGGCCAAACTCAGCAGCAGTGATCAGATGCACAGGTAGTTCATATATACAGCTTTCTCCCTGTTTTCTTATCTAATTCCATGCTAGAGGAGATCCCCCCGCTGTTTGGAGCTCTGTGTGCTGGGTACAGTATTTCTGTGGTGAAAATGAGTGCTTGGTCTGAGCCTGCAGGTGCTCACAGAGGTGCCACATCTGCCCCGGGCTGGCTGCACTGCCTGCAGAGCTGCTGGATGTCTTTCCTTGCTGCCAGACTCCCCCAGGTGCTGTGAATTCACCACATATAACTGAACTAAAAGGGGTAATGTTCTTTAGGAGGCCCCAGGATCACTGCTGAGATACCAGTGGCCACTGTAGAAGAAATCACATCTTTGTTTAAGCAATCCTTTTACTATTGCAGGTCATATGTTCTCTGAGAGAATCCAAGCAATGTTTTCGTCACAGTCAAGAAATGCTGTGGAAGAAGCTCTGAAGAGCAAGTAGAATGGATCTCTCTCACATTGAGTGCATTCTCCCATTCTCGTGCTCTTAAACTTGACATTTGAGGCCACATTCCAGTGCGGTTGTCCAAGAACAGCCGTGGCGTTCCCAGGGCGCCATGCAGGGAAGAGCTGTAATTCCTCATGCTTCATCCGTCCTTTCCGTGCTCTGGTCTGGGAGGGCTGGGCACATGAGAAGGGCCAGGGAGGGCTTTCTTTGTTGTTTCTGTCACTGACAGCTCCCAGAGGAGAATGAGGGCTCAGCTGGCCTTGCCTTGCCCCAGGGCTGCCTTGGGTGACTCCGGAGCTCCCTCCCGCCCTGTGCACAGCAGTGACTCTGATCAGCGATTCCAGGGGCTGCACAGCCGTGTGGCCGTGCACTGACAGCCCACCCCTTCCCTCTGCGGAATGCAGAGCCCCAGCCAGGGCAGGAGAGCTCCTTTCTGCTCAACCCAAATGTTCTGTAACCGTTCAAATGATTTCCTGTGCCAAAATAATTTGGAAGTACATATTCCAGCATTAAAAATAGTAGTTCTGTCACCCTGTTTGTCTTTTTCCACACAAAGTGGAAGCTTGAAAACCTGTGTGTTGTTTCTTTGGAGAAATGTCAAGGATTTTTTTGCTTTTTGCAGAATTTTAAACCCAACAGCCAATTTACTCAACCAAAACAGCAGAAGATACCAAAGTGAATGCGAAAGGACAGTCCAAACCATCTCACCCTTCCTCAAGGCCTACTTGTGTGCAAGGGCTCTGCTATAAGCACTCCGTATGTTCCAGCCTCAGTTGTCAGGGCTCCTCGCTGCCTGTGCTCTGGAGACATGGGAGCAGATGGTGCTGGAGCTGTGCCACGGCCGAGGTCTGCGCTGAACAGGGACAAATCAGCTGCCAGCAGCAGGGCGTGTTAACGTGGCTGCTGAGGGGACTCAGAAGGAACTTTCGCAGGGGGTTGCAGAAAACGCTGCTTTGACTCCCTGTCTGAGAGTTCAGAAAAATTTCAGAACACCTGTGAAACCCCACAATAATCAGGAGTTCAGTACAGAAAGCAATTATGTCTTCATCCTAAACTCCACTGTTGCAAGTTCATCAAATGGCCAGTAAGGATTCTGCAGTGTGAAAGCTGTGGGGACAACTTCTCCAAAAGAAAATCACTGTGTTTTCTTCTACCCTCAGAGAACAGTGTTCTCTAAAGTGAAAAGCAAGAGTTATAATTTTTTTACATTTCATCTTCTTGCATGACAAATCAGATGTCTTAAGAATCCTTGGTGAAGCCTCCCAAGAACAGCATTTTGAAAATGCACGTGCAATTCTGAGGAGGTTCGTCCCCAGTGTCCTGGGCCCTGGCATGAAATGGTGTGACCAGCTCGCAGCGCTCATTGCTCCCCACTCGCCGAAGGGCCAAGTTTAACAGCAAAAGAGCTTAAGACTTTTAAACACCTACAGTTTATGAATGTGCTAATATATGATCGAACTTACATGTTCTGTCACCAGGCCTTCTCTGTTAACTCTTACGTGCTTAGATTTAACTGGGGAGGGAGCTAGGGAGAAGGAGATAAAATTTTACGAGGATGATTTTTTTCCTTTAGGTCATTTTCTCCTTCCCTTATAAATGAAAATCAATACATGGTTGCAGGACTGGTTGGTATTAGGGTCAGAGTGAAATCTGCATTTGGCATGAAGGAGTTGGTTGTCAAAAGTGTTCTCAGCTCAGCTTTGCCCATTGCAGGGATGATGGCTGGGAATCATGGTTGGGAATGATGGCCAGGGCTCCCACCGGAGGACTGTGTTGGGGTGAGATCTCAGCAACTGAAGCTAAAGGTGGTGGTGGTGGCACTGGAGCTCACTTTTATGAATAGAAAAATAATCAAATTCATAACTGATTAAAACAAAGCTAAAAGTGAAGAGCAAAAACACAGCATCCCTCTTTCAGCAAGACTGACCACAATGAAAACTGAAGGCCCAGTGTATATTGATTTTCACATGTGTGGTGTTTACACATTGTTAATCATCTCCAGCAGATAGCAAGAAGTTTTATTTTAAAATCTTATGTGTGCTTTTATTTAAAGCACTGTAAAGCTGAATGTTCAAAACTTACCCAAAAACATCTGGAGGCTGCAAAAGAAAAAGATAGCTCAGTCCTTCGTCCAGATGAGCACAGCTTTGCAAACTGGCCACTGGAAAGGAGGGACTGGGCCTGCTGGACCACCCTCAGCAGGTGACCTGGGCTCGGCCAGGCTCCACAGCTCCAGGAGTGCTCTGCTTTGAAACCACCCAACGGGGTGTTTGAACTGTTCAGTCTCAAATCTCATGGTTTCACAAGATAAACACAGGAAAAAGTTGACCCTTCCTTAAAAAGCAGCAAATGAAGGAAAGCAGAACTAGGTGTCAGAACTGCCTGTTAGCCAGAACACTCAGGAGTTCCTTTAACCCCTTTGGACATTTCTCCTAATGGATTCTATTGTCCTTCTGGAAAATGGAGGCAGCCTGGACTGTAAAGTCTGCATCCTGAAGAGGGTGGAAGGACCCTAATTAACCAGAAATACAAGTTGTACTCTTGGAGAGGATGTTCAGTTAAGTTTTGATTAGGAGGAGAAAAGATGCTCCTTGGAGGAGCCTAAATACTAAAAATACCACAGGCTTTTTCGGGGTGGCTGTATATTACAGCAACACTCCAAACTACAAACTCCCAACCCATTCTAAAAGCTAGTGCTTGTTTTCCGTGGCTCAAGCTCGGTTTGTGAGCAGTGCTGGGATGTCAGAGCGTCCCCCGCGGGAGCTGCATGTTCCTGCCGCAGTGCTTGGGTGGAAGCAATGGCTTCCAGGCATACTGGCAGTCGGAGGGAGCAGCCATGCCCCGCATGCTGAGAACGTGCAGCAGCACTGCAGGGCCCTGCTCCTGCTGAGGGGCACACTGTGCCTCCAAGCACTGTTCTGTTCAGAGCTAATTCTTACCAAAACCAGGCTTCTGAAAGAGTTATAGCAATAAACTTATATGGCAGTGCTGCAGAATGTCCCCAGCAAGGAGCTTCGAAAAAGCACGTTCTTGGGTGTATGTTGCAAGGGGAATCATGCCTTTAATTAATTAATTAATCTCTCCCGGCTGCATCGCTTTTGAATGGCTGCAGGTTTGCATATTCTGTGAATAAGCGTGTTGTCCAGACGGTGCTGAAATGGTACTTTGAAACTGATTTTCTTGAGGATATCTCAAGCAGTCCCCAAAGGAGAAGCTGTCTAAGATTCAGTTGTACAGTATGTTTTTGCAAGGCAGCTCCACGACCTGGCAGCCCCACAGCGGGAGTCAGTTCAGTCTCACGGGGAGGGAGGGCGAGGGAAGGAGCCACCGCGTAACCCCAGCGCCAGACACTGCCCCTCTTTTCAGTCTGGTGTCCCTTGTCCCGTACTCCCACCTGGACCAGGAGCAGGTCATGTCCCTTCCTGAAGTGCTCAGTGCTGAGCACCGACTGCTGCGAGTGATGAAAGCAGCAGATGGTTCTCATATGGGTTAATTTGGGTACCTTTGGGGAACGGTTGGACATTTTCTGAATGTGCAGATAAAATATTCTGTCTTTGTGCCACTTTTAAAGACAAACTAAAGCAGTTTTCAGTTGGGAACCAACTGCAACCTGTATCTTTTGTTCTTTAAAAAGACCTTAAGGCCAAGCCCCAGTAACCCAGATCTGAGCGCAGCCGATGCCCAGAGCCTCGGTGCTGTGAGTAACCCAACTGTGACTAATGGCAGAAAATCCCCAGGGTGCAAATTCCCATCCACCATGAAGGGATTACAGTCCAACCCTTGGTGATGGAATGATCTTGTCAGAGTGCACAACCTTTAAAACAATATGGTGCCTAGCAGCAAATCCATTGGTATAGGTGAGGTAATAGTTTTGCGTTTTCATTTTGTCTCCACCAATACTTTTAACAGAAACATCCCCATTCTCAGCCTGGGTTTAGTATTGAACTGTTCAGCATTAAAAAAAATTAGTGAATATGAGTATTAAAATTATTTATAATTTATACAAAGTCAGAAGTTCAGAATACCAAAATCTGGAATTAGTTGGGGGTTTATGAGACAGAAAGTGAATAATTACAACCAGGCAACATATCAGGAGTTTGGGGGGGAGGTAAAAATGATAATGTACAGACTTGTGTGTTTCTTCTGCCAGCACAAAAGTCTCTCTTCAGGCCTTTTCCTCTTCCTTTCCTGTTAACTGATCTGTCTCCTGGGTGCTTTGGCTGTTATCTCAACACATGCAATATTTGCCCAAATGTCATGCCTAATTGTACCTGCTAATGCTCTGTGCTGAGAGATGAGGGGTACGAAGGAGATTCCTTTCACCTGTTCCAGCAGCAGGGAACAGTTTAAGATGCAACCTACATTTTATAGGGCGGAACAAAGAAAAAAGGGCATTTTCTTCATGTAGATAAATACTATTATCCAGTGTTATTCTGCTGACAGCAGCGTTCTCACAGACTGGGACATACCTGATTGTATCGGAATGTGGTTTAGAGCATCCCAATATTCAGTCTGGAAACATGCTTTAGATACCAAAATGCCAAAGCTTATTTTTCATGAGAAAGAAGGAATATGGAGCCTCTGTTGTGCACACTGTGACACTTAAACTCACTTGTTTTAAGCAACAGGATAAAATCCTGGGTTTGATAAGCTCAAAAGGCCAAAAATCCAACAATTCAAACCCAAGCATGCCAGTGTAGTCTATTTTTGAAAGGCTTACCTGGGAAATGTCTGGGCAGCTGTTGCTCATAACAGCCATCCCACCATCTCTGCAGCCTGGTCGGACGCAGGGCAGGGCTGGCGAGGCTGGGATCAGCCCGGGGCATTTGCCTGTGCAGCAAAACTGCGCTGAGGATTGTTGCAGCTGTTACCAGTTACTCCTGGTCCCATTGCTGAAGTGTGGCTTCCTTTGCAATGGGAGCACAGGCCCAAGGCTCTGAGGCATAACTCGGTCGCAGGCAGAGCTTTCAGTAACTCATGCAGCAGACACTGGATGGAGCCCTACTCTCTGAGGATACCCGTTCCAGCTTTATGCGATGTGGGATCAGGGAGGAAGAGCTGCCTTAATGAGTCCTTCAGGCGTTTTCTCAAGAAAATGTTGGGTCTAAAAATAGCGTGTGGAGCAGCAGCTGTGGCTGCAGTCCCGGGCAGAGACCTTGCCCAGCCCGGGCAGGACGGGCCTTCCTCTGGGGCCGCCCGGGGGAGACGGCGGGTCTGGGCTGCGGGAAACGCCGAAAGGAAAGGCCACGATAGAAATAAGTTCCTTCCAAAAACCACTCAATGTGGGTTTGATTGCGCTGGAGAGGGGAGTTCCTCTGGAGCTGGCTGCAAAGGGAACAGGACTGCGAGCCAGCAGCTGAAGCCCCCAGGCACAATGACAACATGTTTTGGAAAGTTCTGGATGCAGCCTTTTGTTTCTTTATTATTCTGTGGTTGAGCATATGCCTCTGCTGGAAACGCAGTTTTGCTTCATCAACCACACTTGTTTATTTATAGATTATTTTTTAATCAAAATTATGGACTAGCTTTGCCAGTACTTATTACACAGAAATAAAGTCAGGACAAAGCCCTTTAAAGCTACGAGCATTTCCAGAGCTTTCATTAGTATATTGAGAGTTTAATTCTCAGAAAGAAAAAAAAAGCATTGGAAGCATAAAGGTAATGTTTCGGGGGGCAGGGTAATGTAAGTAAAGGCATTTTTGCAATTCCTAATTTTCCTTTTCCCTTATGCTTCCCCCAGGTAGGCAGTGGCAGCATCTGTCTCTGGTCGGAAGGGATTACAGGGCAGTCAGTGTGCCAGGGCTTGGGCTAGCACTACAGGACATCGAACTGCCTCAGCTGGGTGGTTCTTTGTCATTGGCTTGAGATCCGGGAGACTGTTTTTATTAGGCCCTGATATTTTGAAAGTAGCCTGGTGTGGTTGGTGCTTGTTTTGGCAATCGATTGGCTGAGAGCTTTCTACTTGTGGTATTCCCATTGATTACTGGCACCTTTAATTGGGTCAGAGGCTGAGCGTGTAACCTCTGGGTGACGTTAATCTGTTTATATTATAGTGAAACACTGCCGGCCTGGTTTATGGCCCAGTGTCCTGCACTGCCTGCAGACGCCTTCAGATTTTCCTTTAGACTATATTGCAAATTGAAGAGTTGCATTCACGTAAGGGAATATCTTGGGCTGGGTCCTGTTCTGCATCAAAGGGAGTGTCTATGAGGTATTTTCCAGTGTAGCTGAAGAAGAGGAGTCTCAGTTCTCTAGTACCATTCTCTCTTCAAGCACAGAAGCCCCTGGAGAGTCTGGCAGAAGCAGTTACAGACAGGAGTGTGCCCACTTCAGGGCTCAGGAGAGCGGCAGCAAGTGAAGATCTGCAGGGGAGCACCTGCTGTGCCTCGCATTCCCTGCTCATCCTGATCTCCGAGAGCATTCTCTCACTTACAGAATTTAACAGAAAGCTCACAGGTCTGCTTTGTCCTCTCCAAGTGCTGCAAAGTGTTTGGTGATGGTGGCACATAAGGGAGAGGGGCCCAGAAGTGCACAAGAGCTGTTCCAAATTCCTGAACACTCAAAACCAGTACTTGTGCCATTCCTTAAATTCCCAGTCTCTGCGCGGGACCTGCCAGGAGGCAGCTCAGCTGTTCAGCTCCCACCTCAGTGACATGGTCAGGTATCTCTGGCACTCTCTTCAAACTAAGTCTTTATTAGCCTAAGCATCTTCAAATGATTAGATATATAAGCAATTAGCAGCAATTCCATATGCAGTGAGCAGCCTGAGTTAGGAAAACATATGGACATCCCAAACTCTAATGAGCAGGCATTGTCTTTAGAGGAGAAAGGAAAGAGCCTTTCCTTTATTCCATAATCATGAAGTGAATGTTGATCAGAACAGTCACCATTTCAGCCAGTCTCACTGGGATTCAGGGAAACACACAATAGTGGTGTGTCAGTCCCTTCCCAGCTGGACACCAGCCCCAAGAGTACAGTCCAACATGCCACGTGGCAGCTTCCTCTTCTGGGCAGGAGATCTAGGAAAAGAGGAAGCATTAGTTGCCAGATTTCCTCTCGGTCCTTTAGCATGTTTCCTCTGGATCCCTGTAGCTGGGAGGTTGTTGGGAATTTTGTCTGCAAAGGGCTCTGCACAGGGATCTCTGTGACAGGCTGGAAGCAGAGCTGTGGCTCCTGGGCTGACACAGGGTCAGCTGTGCCCTGCACTGTCACCTGCCTGCAGGGCAGCTTCGCTTGTCCCGATTTCTAACTGATAAATCTACAGCAAAAACAACCCCCCAGGGACAGTAAGGTGGGACAGCGTCAGCAGCAGTGTCACGGGGTGGGAATCACCTCTGACTCACCGGGAGGCAGGAGGGAAGGAAGGAAGGAAGGGTGTGGGTCTGCCCCCTGATAGCCCCCAGCCTCAGTTCAGCTCTTTGATCAGGCCCCAGCTGAAGTCCCAGCTCCTGCTCTTTTTCTGTTGTTCTACTTCTTTCTTCTATTTTTAATCATCAGCCTGTCCAAACTTCCTTCTCTGGGAGGCACAGGAACGAGGGCTTCCTTTGTGCACTCTGCTGTCCTGGTTTTTATTTCCAGGAGAAGTAAGTTTTCTGGGGAAAGCCAGAGTGAGATTTCTCAGTCATTTACACTCAGTATGTTTGTCTGTGTATCAAGGGCCTGTCAAGATCTGCCCAACCATTACTTTACTTGTTCCGTGAGACATTTTATCCTTAGGGTCTGTCCCTCCTTTGAACTGAGATCACCCTGGAGGAGTTAACCCCATCCCAAGTTTGATACTTCACTGCTGCCACAGACCAGTAATTACAGTGCTAATTCAGCTCTTATTCCAAGTGAAGCAGTGTCATTTTGTCTTCCATGGCAGAACCAAACCTGCTTCACTTCACAAAATCTTTTTTTCAAGCAACTCTTCCTGGTAACTGAATTACATGTTTTCTTCCATGTTTCTCTGTGCTCAGGAACATCAAATTCAGTTCACAGTTATTAGTAAGTATTTGCCTGTACACTGCTACTGCCAATGCTTAGCACACAAAGCAGGCAAGTTCTCATGTGAGGAATAAGTACACTGAATACAAACTGTAAATGTTTTTGGTGAAATAAACATCACTGTTGTTAAGCTGATATTACCACGTACCAAGAGAATTCTGTATCTGATGAATTACCACTCTGATGCTTTGCATCTGGACAGCTGATTTGCCACGTTCAAGGAACACTCAAGGTAACTGAGGTGTATTTTCAAACCTCAGAGCAGGGACAGAAGCTTGTGAGGCACTGTCCTACATTTTGGAGAGTAGCCAAGCTCAATATGGAAAATGTCTGGTTTTCTTCTGGGGACCATCCAATTGCTACAGCAGTTACTACATGAGTAAGATTAAAGAAACGTTTTTCAAGATTAGCAGGAGAATAAAGAGCTAAATAAACCCTTCAATTGAATTTCAAATGAATGCAAGGTGAGCCAACAAAAATGGAGAATGACCAAAGATGTAACTATTCCATCTGGACATTCCCAAGCCAGGAGGGAATGTCCCCCTGCCAGGGGAGGGTTGGTGTAGAACAGCTTGGCTCTGAGCAATCCCGGCAGGTTCAGCACAGTGCAAGTGCTGATCAAATCCACATTTCCCAGCAAAACCATCTGCAATGTGATTTGTGTCCTGCCTGACCAGAATGTAATGAGAACACACTTGTGTGTGGCAGGAAATGAGTCTCTGTGCTTTTGTTGACAACTTCAGTGATTCTTTCCATAAAATCAAAAAATGATCATAGTGCTGCCTAAGTAGAAAGTGGAAATACTGCAAGTGGACCTGTCTTTGAGATCTCTATAGCAAAGGGATGGAGGCAATGCAGCACCGAGTTCCCGCAGCATCGCAGCAAGAACAGGGGTGGCCGGGGCACGGAGGAGGGAAAGACACAGAGTTCAGGGGCTGGCCTTGGGGGAGAACATCCCGCAGACCTGGCAGGGGCCGTTCCTTCGGCATCTGCACATGCAATAAACTCTGAGGACGACTCTGGGTTCTGAATGGAACAGCTGCACTGTTATTAGAAGATTCATAAAACCTACAAAAGACCTCATGAATTTCTAAAGCCTCTGAAATGAAGAGTGTGCAGAATAACATCTGCTCTTCTTTCCTGAGGTCTATTGTTGCATCTGCCTTGACAAAGAATCCCAAAGAATGCATATTGTTTGTATGTTTTCTAAACACTTCATGAGACATCTAACAGCTCATTTGAATCTCCAGGAATATCTTTTCATATGAATTCCCTCTGCAATCAAATGGGAATTAAGAGGAAAATCTGTTCCTGTTTAATATTTGAAAAAGAAATCTGCTGAAAATCAAACAATTACAGTTGCTGAAGGCATTGATGGGAATGGTTGGGCACCAAATGACTGGCGCCTTTCTGTGATTTTCCCTTGGTCACACAAAGCTTTTGCCACCACTAGTGACTGGGGGGAGGCAGAATACACAGATTTTTCGATGCCTGTAAAAGCCTTACAGGGCTTCAACAATACTGGAATATTTGAATAATGGCAACACGAGTGTTCATGAAGAGGTTACAGGAAATGGATCATCTTTTCCCTCTTGAAAAGATCCCAAACAATAGCAGAGGCAAGAATGGTAATCGTGAAAGCAAACTGAACACCCTCTTATTGATTTAGCCTCTGAACAAACTGTAGTTCTTCATTCCCCCCAAGAGTTAGCCAGGTCGGAGGGTTATCTGTGAGATGGAAGATTTTCTGTGGAGAAGCTTGGAAAAGGCAGTGCTGTAAGATAAGCTTTATAAAATCACTGAGCTATCTGAGGGTTGTGTTGGTAAAATAAAAGTCCTCCCCCTGCCTGAAGAACCAATGTCCTTGTCCACTCCATCCTCAAGGTTAATGAGCAAACAAAGGCTTTGTTTAATGTTAGACCAACATGATTACGAGACTTAAAATGTTTGAAAGAGGCAACATGAAGAGAACTTAGAAGACTGGAATTGTCTAATTGGATAATTCTGGCTTCTTTCACTATGACCTTGTGAGCGTATTGGGTGAGCTTGGCAAGCTACTGAGAGTTCCCTCTTGACTGATATTTTCTAATTGTTCCGTGACCTTTTCTCCTCTCTCTCTTTTCTTCACACTCAAGTCAGTGCTTATTAAAATGAATTCAGGTTTTTTGGATGTAATTAATACTGATTACTGTAGGCAACAGTGCTGAAAATGCAGTTTGTTGGCTGTGCTGCCTTGCAGACCATCACACAGAACCTGGAATTGTAGCTCAGAATGTGGGATCCCTTTGGGATCTGCACCTCCAGTCTAGTCCAGACAGGTCTTGTCTCTTGGAGTAGACTGGAACAGGATAACATTTCAAACATGACAAATAGGATTAAATACCATTTTAATATAATCCAGATTGATAATACTATTTTAATGTTATTTTTTGAATGTGCATAAATATTATTTCAATATCATCTCTAAGTTAGGCAACAGGCCTCTTTGTCACTTTGAATAATTGGTAATTGAAAAATCTTTCCCATCTGTTTATAATAAAAAGCATCTGTTCAACATCTGCCAGAAAAGAAAAGTCTTTGGTGGAAGAGAATCTGTGGATTAGGGAAAAGGCCTCTGTTCAGAGGGCACCTGCATTATCTGCCTGTACTAAAAGCACTCATTCCCAGGGGTGGGACCTGGGAGGAAGAAAAGCTCCAGCTCTGCCTCAGCCTGGCACAGCACGTCCTACTCTCCAGCCTTGGTCCAGCTCTACCTGGATTTAATTTATGATTATAGCAACATTATCGAGAATCACACATTCATCCTCGAATCACACCACATTTTATTATTAATATTTTAATATTTAAAATATTTTTATAAGTAAATCTCCATTTTATTTAGTCCATTGATACTATAGAATATTCTATTCCATATTCCATTGGCTCACATACATAAAGGACTCAAGGGACTAAATAAATCATTATATATTTTATAGTACATGATTCTTCTGGCAGCTTTTCACAGCAGAATTAGGAAGTTTGCTTATTAATCACCTGCAACCCATGATAACCATAAAGTTGGCCTCAAGGATACTTGGAAGTGTGGAACTCATTATGTTCATACAGAATTTCAGTTTGATCTAGAAAGATCTCTTCAAAACTAATTCAACTGAAAATGTCACTTTTCTGGGTCAGAAATACCCAGACCCTGGAGATCTGGACAGTTTTTAGGCACCATCACGTGCACCTGCTCTAGCCCAGGGTGCTTCATACTGAGTTCAGGGGCATGTTAGACTGTTTTACTGCCTGAATGTAAACCGAACCAAACCCATAGTGACTGTTTTTAGCAGCAGGGTTTAAAGGCCCATCCGAACAGGAGCTTGGCAGAACTTTGCAGGTGGGAGCAGAGCCACAGAGATCCCGGGATGGCTGGCACAGACCCCCAGCGCTGTGCGGGAGCCGCTGTGGGCCCCCTGTCCCCGCTGGGAGGTGGGTGGAGGCAGCTGCTCCCTGGCTCCACAGGCCCTGCTGTGCCCACGGAGCCGGGAGCAGGGGGCAGTGTGGGCACCGGGGGAACCTCAGCCAGGCTGAGCCCCCAGCATCTCTGCTGGCTTTGTGCCACCTCAGCTGGGCTGGCTCTGACCTGACATCTGCCAGCGGGCATGAATTGCCTTGGAGACACTACCCTGATCAATTATTCTGTGCTTGTCTTTAACAAATTTGACCCACAGCTGAAGGACAAGCACTGTGTTCTGCACAGCTCAGGCCATAATGAGCAGTCCATGGAGTTTGTCACCACCGGTGTCTCTCATCTTCCCTCTGATGATGACACGGACTGAGTTCAGTGTGTAGGACAAGGGCTGCAGTAGAAAGCTCTCTCTGCAGCCATCCTCCCCCCGGTGCACACTGAGAACCGTGTGCTGGTTTGTGCCCTCAGAGGCTGTTAAATCCTGTCTGCATTTATGTTTCTTTTCATCCCCCTGCTATAGTCACAAATGCTTTTGTTACAATGGAAATCAAAGCAGGGAGGTGACACGTCTGTCTGCACCAGGAGATGACACACTCGTGTCTGAACCTTTTCCACTCAGTCACATCCTCCTTTGAGCCACTGGGTAGAAAACACCTTCAGCTCTAAGGATCGAGTCCCTTCTGCCGCCTGACTGTGACAAAGTTGTGCCTTTGATCCCTTAATCAATGGCAGAGCCAAACACACGGAGCAGAGGCGTTAGTGGAGTAAAAGCTTTGGTAGCTGGAGCACATCAGAAGGCTGCCCTGGGGCATCAGAGGCAGTGTCTGGCAGCAGACCCAAGTTCACAGCGGGGACATTGGGAACCAGCCATCCACAGCTCCAGGTTGGCTCCAGGAGCACAAGAATGTCCTGTGAGAGGTGTTGATTGACACAGTTTCAGACCCTCATTCCATTGGATATATTGAACTGCTCAAGTTACACTGGAGAGGAATTATCAAACAATTACAGCACTAATTTGCCCTTTCAAAATTTGATTACATGTTTTGTGTCATCTTATCCTGTCACTCAGGGAAATCATAATTAGGCTTCCCTGCAGCATAAATGTTAGTGAAATGTGCTGTCCAAGTCAATCAGTGTTATGAAGAAATTAATCTAACCCACTTCCTGTTCCTAATGAACTTCTCCATTAGCTGTGAGCTCATCTCTGCTCTGTACTGGTCAGGCAGAGGAGCTTCAGCAGCTCAACGAGTTTAAAGTATAATCTTCTTTTTGGAGATTCCACCAAATAATTTTTGTAAGAAATCTGTTTTCTGTACTGGTTCCTTTTAAGATCTCCATGATTTTCTGCCCCAATCATACAGACTTGAGAAAAAGTAAAGTGCCGAGATGCAGCTCCATTTTTCTGCTCATTCTCTAGTCCTTATTTCTTCCTACTGTAGTTCCTCTGGCACTGTAGTACTTCTGGTTCTGGTATCAATTATGAATCATTCAGCCATTCCTCCAACAAAGCAGTCGAGTGCAGAGACAGTCAGTTGCTTAGAAGATGCTTATTTAGGTGACAACACTGTACGTGGCAGCGAAGCATGGAATAAATAATGCTGTGGCATCCTCACCACAGTTTCCTATCTGAGTCAGCAAGGAGAGGGTTGGTCTTTATTGCTGTTTCTCTTTAACATATGACTAGCATCAAGTTTCTTTTCAAGTGCTTTGTTTATGGATGTTTCATGTTAGAGCTTTGGTTTCCAAAATAACATTCCTCCTCACTGAAAGACAACATAATTTTTCTGACTTGGCTTTTCATCAGTTATGCCGTGACTTCCCCCTGATGATACAGGGGGAAGATATTTCATTTCCATCTTAATGGCAAAATTCCCTCATGTACAGTGATGAATGATTGAGATCCTGACCTGACCTGAAGTCTGCTGAAATCAGTGAGCACCTTCTCTTGGCTTTTGTTGTTTTTGGATCAGGCTGTGGAACACAATTCTGTCCACTGAGGTCAGTGGGAATTCTGTCTTTGATTTCACTGGGCACTGATGAAGATGTTTAATGAACAGTGCATTTCATGGTAGCTGGCTGTTCCTCTGGTAAAATGAGCTACTTGCAAAATCTGTGTTTCCTGGGTGCAGAAAAACACAGATCACCTGTGTTACCAGTGCAGAAATGAAAAGTCAGATGGTTAAGCCTTCTGGAGATCCAGTGGCCTTCCCCTCCTCTCTTTAGTGTTTATGACCAATGTGACACCAATTGTAATTCCAGGTATTGCTATGGTAAAGCCCCAGTCAGCAAGCTGAACACCTCATCCCCCTGGGACATTCAATCCTGACTGAGGAGTCATTCCAAAATATTTTGTTGGCCATTGGAATCTAGAGGTTAATGTTACCTTGACGACAAATATGGTCTTTCCTTTCCCTTCCCCGTTCAAAAAGAACTCTCTCCTTGCCTTTTTTTTGTGCCTGTGGCCCTACAACTGCAGCAGCTTTTCTGTCCCAGGGTCGTGTTATCCCTTGGTTATCCCTCCCCTTGCTCCTGTTAAATCTGCACAGCTGGCAAGCAGAGATGCCTGTGAGTGATTTACTGCCTTTCTGTGCTGGAGCACAGCAGCCCTTGAGGTCCCACAGCCCCAGGCACAGCCTGAGCCTCTGCTCGCCCTCCTCGTGGCTCTGCAGTTCCACACGAGCCGAGTGCTGTGTGTGTGTCCCAGCTGGGCCCGTGGGATCGCGGGATCAGCGCTCCCCTGGGACACAGCACGCACCAGGAGCCCTGGTGGGCTCACCAGCAGAGTCAGTACCTGGCACTCGCCTGTGCCTCTCATGTTTCTGGGTTTCTCTTGCAAAAGCAGAGCCTTCCCATCCGAATTCCCATTGCTTGGCCCATACTCAGTATGATGAAGACAAACTACAGGTTTTCAGACTGAGCACAGCACAGATCCTTTGCTGTAGTTAGTCCCACAGTGTAAAGCTACTTTTTAACATCTTTTTTTCTGTTCCCATTCAATTCTGGATGTTCAAAGAATTAGTAAACTGCATTAAGCAATAGGCACTGTGGAGAGACAGATGCCCTGAGCCATTCTCCCCACCATGAGTGCTTGGCAGTGGGGGATATGCTGGGAATATCACTCCAGTTGTCTCCTCAAGCCTCAAGCCCCTGAGCCACCAGGGGGTACATCTGCATTTCTATTAGTGATGTCATGTGTTCTGCTGTATGACCACAGTGAGGGGAATTCCCCAGCATTCCTCAGGATGGCCGGCAGCCAGGAAAGTGTCTCATCCTGCCTCCTCTATGAAGAGACCAGGTTCTTTGGAGCACATCACTTATTACCATGGAGTCATCAGCCAGACTTAATAGACCAATAGCTTTGATGGGCTTTTATAAATATGTGGCTGTTTCTAACGAGCTCTGGTGCCTGGAGTGATGAAGAGAGCTGTAAGGGCACATGGGTAATTCTGCAGTATTGCTTTGGCCTCAGGGATTTACTTTTGTCATTTAATCCGAAAGTAAGCAAATGGTGTTACACATTCCTGAACTGTTTCATGAAGAGCCTGACAAAGTGGTAGCTGTAGAAGCTGCTCCTCCCCCGGAGTACATTCCTCCTCAGCTCACCAATCCCACTGACCCTGCAAGAGAGAAAGCTGTCTCTGGGCTCCAGCTCTTTCTGTTCCTGCCAACAGACTTAGATTGTTGAGTAATGTGTGTGCAGGCCCAGCTTGAAAGCACTAACATTTTTCAGGTTTCCTATTTCCAGTTCTTTTCCACACTGTTTCTACTGGGATGCCTTACCTTAACTAGTTACAGCAGCTCTTTGCATGGCCCATGGTGGGCCATTGTGAACTGCACTGCTGATGCTTCAGGATCGAGAAAAGGGATTTTGTTGTGTTCTCATAATTTATTTGGCTGATTGCATCCTAGAGATTTCGTCTTTGAAGGCCAAGATCAATTTATTAATAGCTACTGTTTAGACAAATGATTCAGGACACCACTGACCTTTCATTTTCAGGTAAGGAATAAGCTTGTTTGTAGGTGGAAAGGTTAATATCATACCTAGAAAACTCCACTGGTGAAACACAGAAAGAGGAGAACTTTCCCAGCAGCTGGCCATACAGTCAGGACATAGGATGGGACCCATCAGTCATTTTCAGATGGAAGCAAACAGCCATTGGTTTGTCCTGGGGGGGACTGGCTGTTTTCACTGATCTGCCTTAGTCAAAGGCCCCCAGGCCCAAACGCTGGGATATCCCAGTGGCTGAGGTGCTGCAGGGCTGGACACTGCACCTTTTGGTGCTGGGGAGCTTCTTGTCTGAACTGGCTCACAGATGAGGGGATGACAAAGCAACAAAGGCAGATGTTTCCCAGAAGCTGTTGTGCTACCCAAGACTTGAATGCTCCTGCTGTGGTGCCAGCTTTCCTGATTTGCTTGGTCTACCAGGAATGCTGCTGGGCAAATGCAAGTACATCTGTAAAAACAGGGTCTTCTCTGTTTCCTCAAGGCAGTCACAGAGTTTAGGGCAAAATATTTTGGCAATTTCTAAATAGTTATTTCTGCGTTAGCTGAAGGCTACAGCACACATGCATTTCAGTTACAGTTGGAGGACATTCATCTGCACATTCATCTGCACTAGTTCCTGTTTGTTTTAATAGATTATGGACCATTTTGGTGCTGATCAGGGGCATCTCTTTCAGTTTGGCTCACCCCCAATCTTACTGCTGAAAACCCCTGTACTATCTATCTCATGGTGTCACGTGTTTATGAGAAATGCAACTGATTGTGTATAACACAAGTTGCAGACTCTGCCTTGTGACTCAAGTTTCAGTTGTGAAACTAAGTCAGAGCATTTGATGATCTCTGGTTGATAGATGACGGCTGGTCTCCCACCCTCTGCGATTATCATTCACTACTGATCTAGTATAGCCTCCCAGCAGCGGGGTTTTATATCTGCAATGCCCCTCCTTAATTTTGCCCTGCCAGCCTGGGCTCACTCTCCCTCCTGGATGACATGGCAGGCTCACTTCTGGCATCCATTTCCAGCTGGGAAAAACCGCTGGCACAGCTGAAGCTGTATGTCAAAGCAGTGCAGGAGAAGGGAAAACCACATGGACCAACTCTCCTCAGTCTGACTTGTTGGCTGCAGTTTCTTCACCAAAAGGGCTGTCCAGGCCTGGCACAGCTGCCCAGGGCAGGGGTGGATCCCCATGCCTGGAGGGATTTAAAAGCCGTGTGGATGTGGCACAGGGAACAGGGGTCAGCGGCGGCCCTGGCAGTGCTGGGGAATGGTTGGACTCAGTGGTCTTGGAGGGCTTTTTCCAATATAAACAATTCTGTTATTCTATGACTTATCCAACCCCACATTTAATAAACTGTAACTTCCTTTCCACTTGATAACTGAAAAAATTTTCCTCTTTAGTATTTTATAAGTGTAAAATGAAACCAAAAACAAATGAAATGCCTCTTTTTCATTGACTAGAGAAAATGGTGAGTAAAACCCACTTTATTTCCTGCATTTGTTATCCCAGAGGGATTGTCCCAGGAGCCTTTGTGGTTTCTGAGAGTTTCATTTTAAAGGCTTATTTAAAGTTTAGTTCCCTGAGTTTTGTGAGCCTGAGGAACACGGAGCAGGTTCTCAGAGCAGCAGCTGTTCCCCTGTGTGCAGGGAATCCCCATTCCCACAGCACAGCTACCCCACAAACGGGGCTGCACGGCCCCAAAGTCCATTCTGTTTCCTCTTCCACGTGTGGGGAGCCTCTGGTGATTGAGGGCATTAATTTTCTCTGCCTCTATTATTCTTTACTGTCTGCTGTGTTGTTGCCATATGGTCTCTGTGTGGCACTTGGCTTTGCAGCCAGCTGATTTCTGAGTGGTGGTGTGAGCAGCAGGACACAGCCTCGCCTGAGCCAGCTGCTCTTTGAGGTGTCACTCCTCGGGGCCCTGGGAGGCTCTTTGGGGAAGGGAATCATTGGCTGAAGGCAGCAGGGTCAAACTTTGTGCCTTGTTTCTGTATTTAGGGTTAATACATTTAAGTGAGTTCTGTTTGCAGACATACAGATGTGGGATTTTAAGACTGTTCCCTTGTTTAGGCTCACTGCAGGGTAAACTTAATGACTTCACATTATGTGGAGCAGCACTTGGACGAGAGATCTGTCACGAGCTGAAGTTAACCTGCACAGGTCTCAGAGGAAGAAGCAGAGCGTTTGAATATGCCAGCTGGAAGGCATTTGCTGTTTCCTTTGTTCCCCCTCTAACCCTGACAATCCCCTAGTGTGCATCTGAGTCGGACTGAGAGCGTTCCAAGGAGCGGGAGGTTTGTGTTAGGCCTGTTTAGCTGTTCAGACAGCCCTGATGTGTCAGTGGTCCCTCAGGGTGTTACAGCCGGGCAGCGGCTCCCGCACGGCTCCCAGGCTCTGCCTCCTGCTGCGCCCCACTGCTCGGGGAGCACTGGCTTCCTTAGGGGCTGAAGTGCTTTGGGCAGTATAACCCCTGGCCAGCGCTGGTGGGAGGCTGCTAAGGATTACTGCCCCCCTCATCTCAGGCAGCATCTCTGATACTGCTTGGAGCAGAACCCACCCCCATCAGAAGCACACCCGAGACACTAAGGAGTTCAGGTTATCCCAGGGGCTGGGCTGCAGCTGCCTTCTCCCTTGGATGCCTGGGCCCTCCTTTGCGCAGGCTGGCAGTGTAGCTGACGATGGCTTTATTCCAATATCCCTGGAGTTTGAGTGGTGCTTGAGGACTAACCCAGTCTGGTTTGCACCCCCCTGTCCCCAACCAGTTTAATTCCCAAAGCTAACCCAAGAGAGGTGGATGTGTGCTCCTCACTGGATCACAGCTGTCCTTGCTCTCTGGTTCTGCAGGAATGCAGGCACATATTCCAGGACGAGTTTGCTGATGGAACAAAGCTGGGCCCTCCCAGCTCAGCCCCAGGTGTCAGCCCTGCTCTTGGCTCTCTGCTGCACAGCACAGCCCTCACCACTCCAGCTCTGAAGGCCCCTCCACGAGGAATCCATCAGCTTCAGCTGCAGCAAAGGCTGGGACACGTTTTCATATGAGAAAACTCTTTGTTTTCTTCAGAAGGTTCGTGCAATTCCCGACAGTCTTCAACTGCTGATGACAAAAATATGACAAAAAGTCTTTCCCACTCCTCTGGTGATGTAAGTCCTACCTGTCCCTCCAAACAAGGAAGAAGGTGAAAGCACAGCTGGCCCTGAAATTAAGGAGCAGATCTGCACTTTCATTAACTGCCTGGACAGTAAAAGAGTTTAAATATCCAGAACACAATTCCTTTTTGTCTTCAAGCTCTGGAAATTGCATCTTGCTCTGTAATGATATAGAGAAAACAATTAAAGCAAAATGATGCACATTTACAGAAAAGTCAGAATAATAAAAAATCAGAATAATATATCCCGGGATCTGCTTAATCTCTGGGAATGGAAGGATAAAACATTCTTGATACATCAGAAGCAAAGCCGCATCCAGTAGGTCCTGAGTTTCAGTCCATTTTGGGTACAGTTCAGCAGTGACAGGGGAAGGGCACACGCTGCTGGGGTGGATGGAAAGCGGGAGACATGGTTCAGATTAACGTTCTCCTGCAACCGGAGGGGCTCAGCACGTCCAAGTAATTGCCTGCAAATTGGCAGATGGTTGTGGTAAAAGGATTACCACGAATCAAGTTAGATGGCAAGTGTAACAAAGCAACAGCAAGCAAAAACAATATTGCTATTCTCATTCCAATTAAAAACTAAGTGAACACCAATAGCTTTGAAGCATAATGAGAGACAGCAGCTTTTGATGCCAGCTCAGAGCTTCCTCAAAGCTCCTCTTTCCTTTCTCATCTCCTGGCCTGATCTCCTCAGGGCTCTGTCCCTGCTGCCTCCACTTGCACAGGTTGTCTGGAAGTTTCTCCCTGCCAGGTTGGTCTGACAGCACCTTGACTGCTGTCTGGTGAGTGCTGCAGGCTGAATTGAAGGACCCCAACCTCCTTGTTCTTTACACCATCACCAAAAAGCCCCATGAGTGGAATGTGTCAGGCCTTGAGCCATTCCAGTCCCAACCTCTGAGCACGTGGCACTGGCGCGTGGGACTGTTCAGCGCTGTGTGTTTGCTCCGGCACCTCTTCTCTGCTCCGTTCATGGTCTGATCCCATCTCCCTCCTGCTCCCAAGCCATGGCAGAGCCACTACAGATGGATCCAAGACAGCCTGTGTTAATGACCTGATCCCCTGGACGGCAAGAGAAGGAGGAACAGAAATCACCTCTTCCTGTGCCCGCCCCGCAGGACACCCGGCCTTGGGGCAGGTCGGTGCCAGGACCAGCTGCTGGTGGAGAGGGCACTATTCCCATAGGTGCTATTCCCAGCTTCCCTGCCCCAGAACCAGGTGGTCACGTTCCGTTCCTGAAGCTCTTGGTGTTTAATTGCACTTCCAACTGTAAAGATTTCAGGGGACACAGACCCACAGAACCATGGAACACCCTCATGGTGTGGGAGGCAAGGGTGAGTAGCTACGAACAAGGCATGGCTGGCTGTTGGTGACCACTCTCCTTGGGCTGCTGATTGTCAGTAAGGAGCTCTGTGTGGCCTGTTTGGCACCGGAGGTGCAGTGCCAACCTGTGGGGGATGAGCCACAGGGCTGGAGTGCTGGAGTGTGGTGTGGGAACACCCTCCAGAGCTCCACACCACCCGTCACTCCCAGTCAGCACCACGCCTGGAGCCCAGGGCTGCTGCCTTAACGCCTGTCTGATCTCCATAATGAGCCTGACAGAGAGGTCAGAGCCCTGCTAGAAATCTTGTGCCAGCTCACTTGCACTGTGTTATTTTATTGTTGTATTTATCACACGCCAGAAATTCCAAAGTGCACTGTCAGATACATCCTGACTCAAGGAAAACCTGGAAAGTAAATCTGGGATTCATTTTGAAAGAGCTTGTTTGTTAAAGGTAATAAAAATTATTTAAATTGGATCAGATTTTCCACTATTTTCATTGCGCATGAACAAATTAAAGAAAAATTAAAATATCTTTTCCAACATTTAATCCAGACAACGTGATGACAGAGACATCACTTTCATAAAAGAGGTAATGTTTAGTAACAGTTCAGTGTAGACGGAGGCTAGTGAGGAATCGGCTATGTTGTTGTGCTGCTCCAGCTTTACACTTCGTGGAACTGTGGTCTGTTGCCAGAGAATGGGAAAACCCGAGTCTTACGTGTATGAAAACACGTTTAGCACTTTAGCTGGTGACAGCCCTACGTAACTGCAGCATAGAGCCCTGCCCTGGGCAGGCAGCCCGTGCCACCAGGAGTAGCTGGGTGAGGCCGTTTGGGTGTACAGCAATTTCCTTGGATCCAGCATTCCAAAGGCAAGTGTGTGCTTGCTGCCAGGGGAAGGCTCAGGAGCCACCGTTCCGTCCCCACTTCTCTAACCAAGAGAAGGCTGCTGTGGCAGGAGGCAGGTTGGTGAAGGACAGGAGGTTTAAGGTTTGCTTGGCTGCACAGACCCTGAATTTTCACATGGAAACCCAGCATGGCAGAATAGCTGCCAAGACACAGGGCTGACGGGGTCCTTGATACTTGATTTTTCTGTAGAAATTACTGTTTAGGTCAAATGATTACTCAAGCAAGGCCACAGTTACACGGCACATACCTCCGTATCGCATCCAAATTTACCAAAGTATGAAAATAATGTCTGGCATCTGAAAGCCAAACCCCAGATGAGCTCAGTTAAGGTTTCTCCGCAGCCCCTGGACAGGATCTGGCAATGCAAAGCTTTGCTCTAAGCAGTTTGTTGAAACTTACTGCATTTCTTTTTCAACTGGAAAACATTTGCCAGGACTCCTAAGCAGGAGCCTGGCTCTCCATGGCACTGGGGTGTGCCTGCAGTGGGCATCAGGGGACACGGTCCCACCTCAGCTGTACAGGCACAATTCCACCCCACTGCCTGGAAGCTGTTAGAGCCACTAAGATGGGGCCCAGATATACCCAAACAGGAGGTTGCCATCAGTCTTTCTGTTCCTGGAGTCAGTACTGTGGATCCCTGTCCTGTAATGCCCACAGCCAGGCAGTGGGGTGAGGGCTGACTTTGGACGAGGTCTCATCCCAAGGAAGACAAGTTTTCCTGTGGAGCATGGTGCAGCACAGAGTCTGTTTGTCACATTTGTTGCCTGCACAGTGCCATGTGCTGATTATGTGTGAACTGTGTCTATGTCACAGGTGGGTCTGACATAATTAAATAGTAAGGTGGAATAAGCACTGGTACTTTGCTCTTGCCTGAGAGACCTTAGAAATCACAATCTGCTTCCCTCTCTTGCTTTCCTGGGAGTTTGGGCTTTTGGTTTCCAACTTGGATCTCATTCATACAGAGATGGCTCCATTTGTGTTCTGATATTCCAGCTGCAGCACAGGAGGGTGAGCCCACGCAAGGCATCTACTGTTTGGAACACTTTGGCCATTTTGATGTGTTGCACCCCAGATGAATTCAAAGATGAGTTCATATTGCTCAGAGCAAGCTCACACATTAGGAGGATGTGATGTGGCATAAGATGTATGGCATTTTGTTGATGAGCTCCTTTGGTCCCGTCATTCTCTCTATCTCACACTAATTTTAGAGCATTTTCAGCAATAAGAGTTTCCCAGGAGCGTCTGGCTTCTCCTTTCTGTCTCTTTACTCCATTCCCTTGTTAGTTCTTTTAGATCTCACTCCACTCTTTAGCCCCTATCAGCTGGGGGCTATTTTCTACTGACTGCAGAGGAATTAGGTCTGGGAGCATGACTTGCGCCTGGCCGGGTCCCTGAGCCAAGCCCTGCCAGCACCACACTGAGAGGAGAGCTGGCTCCAGCTGCCAGACAGGACAGGCAGCAGCTGGGAGCAGCAGCACTTCGGTGGCAACAAATCATCCCTCGGACGAGAGGGAGATGATAAGTGCGGGCTGGTAGGGAGGAGGTTTGCCAGCTGGCTGGGGGCAGCAGCACTGCTGGAGCCAGCTCTGTCTCAGCTATCGGGGTGAGGAAGGCACAGAGGAGTGCGTGGGCCAAGCCAAAGAGATAATCCTGGCTATGGCAATGGAACATGTCTGGTTGCAGGTCGGGGGAGCTGGCCTGCGTGAAGATAGTGGCAAGAGGGTGAATTCCCAATGGATGTCCCATTGGCTCAAAACTGCCAATAAATCTGGGACTGCTGGCCAGCTCTTCTCAGCAGGCGTCTCCTCAGAGCCTTGACACTGGACATGAATAAGGACAAAGGTATCATGGGTTTGATTAGTTCAGAAATCACTTTTTCCCCCTCACTTTAGGGTGATTCCAGCTGACAGCCTTTGCCAGTTGAACACAGTCTCAGACAGCCATCCCAGCACAGGGTTTGTTCTGGAAGAAGGGAGTCTAACCCGGTCCCAGTGCTCCGGAACCCAACCGTGTGCTCCTTGTGGTTTATGCGGTGGGTCCTGCACGAGGGGAGAAGGAAGGGTCTGGGACTGTCCGTAGACATAAAGCATGAGACTCCCACCCAAACGGTTCCTGCGAGTGCGAGGAACTGAAGCCCGTGTAGGGTGTGAGCAGAGGGTGGTTGGTGGTGACTCGGTGCAACCCAGACCAGGCTGTCACCAGAGCTTCACCCCCGACCGGGACGGATGGTAATTGCTGCAGTGCCACTCTGTGGTGGGACGGAGAAGCAGACACACGGAAAACTCCTTTACCGAAAGCAGTGACAGAAATGAGCTGCGACTCTGAGCTGTGGTTTGACTCGGCCCAGCTCGGGCTCCGGGTGCTCCCCATCTCTGAGCCCAGAGGCTCTGCAGGGAGAAGGGTCACGGGCTGACCTGCAGGTGAGTGACCTGCAGCCCTTGGGCCAAAGCGAGTGGGTGTTCCCAAAGCACTGCCGAGCTCACCAGAGAGCCACGCTGCAGCATCTCGAGGAACAGGACATGGCCAGCCTTTGGAGCTCGAGCACTTCGTTGGCTTCACCCTAATCTAAACTTGACTTTGCTCCAAAGATCTTTTATGCTGATCAGCTCAAGAATCCATGAATTTCTCTTTTTTAAAGTCAGAGGTGTCATTTTCCCAAAACAAAGCATATTCTTGAATGTATTTCTCAGACTTCATGTTCCCATATCAGGGACCATTATTGTATTAATTATCATGACATCAAAATTAAATCAGTTTACGCTCCATGGATGCTGCATGCACACAGTGCTGTTCCAACCCTGGCCACCAGTACTGGTGTGATTTCCCTGGCTGCAGGGCAGTATTATTCCTGCAGTATGGTCCTTGCCTGGAGACTGGGAAAAGAACAATATTCTGCTTTTATTAGCCCTGATACAGCAGACTTCTTCGTGCGGCCAGTATCTGCACAGCTTTGCTGCTATGGCACTGTCAGCCAATATTTACATCATG
The DNA here is from genome assembly GCA_013399855.1 of Oxyruncus cristatus. NCBI lineage: Eukaryota > Metazoa > Chordata > Aves > Passeriformes > Cotingidae > Oxyruncus > Oxyruncus cristatus. The sequence continues at coordinate 103,373 of VXAY01004089.1, forward strand.
TCTTGCCCAAGAAATGTTGTATTTGATGAAAAAACACATTTGCATAGTAAAAAACAAAGGCTGGTTGTACAAGCACTCAGTTCGTGGACTGCTAAACGTTTCCAACTGATCTGGTCTCAGTGACTCTAAGGCAGAGTCAACAAGATATCGTGGTAGATAGGAAGGGATAAGAATGGGGGGAAGAACTCAGGGGGCAAGAGCACACACTGGGGGAAAGCAAGAGACTGACAGTGGGATGTAGCTGTAGCTGAATTTTGTATTGTCACAAATAAATGTTTCATCTTTAAGAATTACCCCACAGTTCTACAGTGTAGAAGTGACTGGTTGGATGTTGGTCCTGTAATTCAGTGAGCAGAGGAGCACAGAATTTAAGGACAGCCCAAACACTCTGTTCAGAACTGTGCTCAGTCCTTAACTCTGGAAAATGTGCTCAAACACAGAAGGGGCAGGAAAATTCTCAGCCTTCAGTTTTTTCTGTATCCTGTATCAAAAGAGTCATTTGTGCAATTAGCTGACAGACTTTGAAGATTTACTTTTTGTGCTACATCATTCTCTCCGCAATGCCTGACCCATATGAAATGCAGAACTTCCTTGAAGGTGTCAGTACAACAGATATTTCTATTGCAGATGAAATTTTGTTGCTATGATTGAGATTTCCTCAAATACACATATAATTTCAACGCAAAAAAAACCATAACCCACTGGAATGTGAATGTGTGACTTTCTAAACCACTTGCAAGGGTTTTTTGCAGCTGGATTGTCACCATAATGCTTAGAACTGAGAGTTAGGCATTTTTAATAATTGAATTTTGCTGGTGATTTAATCTCCTCTTGTGCTTTTCTAGTGTGTCCTTGTGAGTGAAATCCAAGGATCAGGAGTTCGTGTCCCACTGAAGCCCCACAGCAGAACTGTCCTTCAGGAAAGTAAGTCCTGGGCATACCAGGCAATGTTAAATTCCTGACATTGTTCCACTGAGCTGTCCCAGAGGGAGAACGAGCTGGAATAAAGCAGAACATGGGGACCCAATGTCTGGGCTGTGTATCCAGGCCTGAATCTTTCTTGCAGTGCTTCCTACAGACCTGTTGATGTTTCTTTCTGCCTTACACGTCTTCAAACCCTGACTAACCCTTTGCCAATGGCCAGAGATCATCAGAGGCACTGACAAAGGGATCATAGTTTCCGTTTTTAATCTCCATGTGGATATGACCAATCCCTTAATTCTCTCAGCTAAAAATTCTTCAAGAGGTGAGGAGGCAATAGGTGCAAGAAATGCCACTGGGTTCAGAAGCTTTACAGAAATAATTAGTGCTGGAAATTGCAACTACTAAATTACCCTGGTGGAATGTGCTACTGGCTGGGCTGTGGCCCTGCACTTTGCCCCGGGCAGGAGGTGGAGCAGAGAGCAAGAACTGCCACCTGCTCCCAACCCACTCCTCCCTCCCGATCCTAGTCCCAGTCCCGACCCCGATCCCTCCACTCACGCAGCAGCACCGGCACGGGCTGGGCACGGCTGGGCCTTGGGCTTGGTGGGGTCTGGGGGAGGAACAATGCTGAGAGAGCAGAGCCAAACGGTGCGTTCAGTGCCTCATGGTTCAAGGGCAGCGTGGACCCCGAGTCAAACCAGGGCTTTTACCTCACCCCTCCCTACTGCTGAGCACGAGGGTACCTGGGGACAGCCCTGCAGCTCTGCAGGGAAACCACCTTGGCACCAAGGCAAGGACTGACAGAAAATAAATGTGCGAGTCAGGTAGCTGAGTGAGTGCGAAAAAGAGCCACAGGTTTTACAGGTATGTTCTGAAGTAACAAAGGTATTCATTAAGGTGCTGAGGTGTGATGATAAATCCTTCCGGCGCCCTTGCACATCCTGAGGGGGTCCCTGCCCAGCAGGGACCTGCCTCAGCACTCAGATATGGCACAGAAATGGCACCTGAACCCCACAGCCGAGAGCAGGGGAGATGAAGTGACACCCTGGAAATGCTCACAGCCCTGATCTGGTGAGGACTCCAGCCCAGAGCTGGCTGGCCCCTCACAGCTGCTTGACTCCAATCACCAGGTGAAATCCATGCTGCAGATGCAAAAATTCCAGAATTTCCTGCTTTGGGTTGTTTGTGGTGCAAATCAGGGTGTGAGCCTGGGAGAACCAGCACTGATGCTGATCTCTCTCTGCTTCCTCACACAAGGAAGGCTTGCTTGTCTTCAAAGAAAATGTGGTTTACCCTCAGTTTCTCAGAAAAGAACAGATAATTGGATACTACCAACTGGCACAACTCCATGGATGTCCCCAAGCATTTAATTTCCAGGGTGATTTCTGCATTACCTGGTGGGAGGGACTGGGCAGAAGGCCCCACCAGTGCTGCAGCAATCAGGGTCAGATGGAGCATTACCTGGTGATTAACTGCAATATTGTACCTTAACACCCTGCACTGTCCTAATCACTGAGTCCAGTCCTCTGGCACTCCCTTACTGACTGTCTGAAGGCATGTTCCCTGCCTGAAATGAAAACCTCTCTATTTTCCAAAGGTACCGTTGTTTGCACCTTTCCCAAATTCTGGCAAAATGTGTTCGACAGTAACTCCACAATCAGGGATTTGCCACAGCACTTCTGGATCTCCAGATGTATTCCTTATTTTCAAGTCCAACACATACACTGCAGTTTAACTGAGAAAAAGCAGATTTTTTTCTCATCTGTCATCTCTTTATCACTCACTCTTGGTGAGGGACCAGGGAATTCATGAGCTGCCCTCAGCTCCAGTGAGGAGATTATTTGTAGTGTCCTGCAGGAGTTACACCCTGGCTGCTCATGCCAGGCAGTTGTTACAGGCACGTGCCACTTTTCTGAAGGAGTCTGTAATACAAACTCCTCCTGGATTTCTAGCACATCACTGGGATTATAAATACTGCTGAGGTCAGAAATCAGATGAACAGCTCTGTCTAGTGGCTATTGCAATAACTACATCAGAAGGTCGTTATTCCTAACAGAATTCAGCCCATATGTGTTGAATAAAAGGAGTTTAAAAATAGCTGGTTGGCTTGCTTTTCCACATGTCAAATGCTCCAAGTACTTCTGGAGACATGGGATAAACATATGAGGCCACACTCTGCCATGAGCTTTCTGTTCTTGTAAGAGCTTTGTTGCCTTTATTTAATTTTCACCAAAAGCAATAAAAGTCCCTGGGGCTTTGCCATTTCCAAAGCTGTGGTTGGGATCTGGGGGGCCCTGTGCTTCCCTCCCCCTGAGGTGTTTGGTGCTGGATGTCCCAAATCCATCCCAGCTCACCAGCCCATCGTATGGCACAGGATCCGGAGACACTTCGGTTTGGGTTTCGGGCCAGTTCCATGGTACTGCTCTGTAGTATTTAAAACAGTGGGGAAATGACCCTGCACATTGCCAGAAACCGGGGGGAGATCCCCCACATGGTCAGTTTTAAGGCTGGACACGTCAGTTAAATGTGCTGCACACAAGAGTGGTGAAAGCCCATCTGTGCTCTGTGTGGGACCGTGGCATTGAGCAGTCAGCGTGGGGGCAGAGCTCACTGCTCAGGTGCTCCGGGTGCTCAGCAGCTCCAAGGTGTCATCTCTGGGCAGTCTGAGCAGTCTCACACCCACCCACTGGGCCTGGCTGCCCCTGCTCTGTCCCATGGGGCTGGGAGCTCAGCCAGGTGAGAGGCTTTGGGAGCCCAGAGCCAGCCCACCTGCCTCCTCCACACCCACCCACCCCTCCTATCGACCCGAATCGCTGCTTAGAGAGTGATTCAGAGTGCACTTGTATGTAAGATGGTGGTGGTAAAAAACCACCTTTCTATCAAAAGGAAAATGTCTGTGAAGGGAGAAGGTAGTGAAGCTGCTGGAATTATACCTGAGTGCTTTGTGTGGGACATGTGTGTGTGCACCTGTGCACGGTGCTGCCTGGATCTGAGACTACAACTGCGTGTGTAAATGTGCTACATCAAATTAGTAAGCACAAATAATAAAGAGATGGTCGAAATTATTTTGGAGTAAAGATTCAGCATGTATCCTTGGTTAGCGACTTCAGGTCAGAGATCAGAGCCTGAAAGAGGGAAGGAGAGCTCACCAGAAGTTGCTCAAGATTTCGTTTGAGCTGACAGCAGAGAGCACTTGTGTGCTGCCAGGGTGCCCAGGTCAGAGCTAGAGAGCAGATGCTGCAGATTGCAAAACAAGTGGCACATCCTTTTATATTTAAATCTCTCTTGGAACAAGGACTCTGCCCTTTCTCAGCAGGCAAGGCTTTATTCCTTACCATGGCAAGCAGGTAGAGGCAGAAATAAAGCCGTCACTAGGAGTCGTGTGCAGCACAACTTCCGTATGGAGTCTAAACTTGCAGGTTTGTCTGAAATCTCCAGGGAAGCCAAGAGAATTTTGAAGGAATGCGTTCCTGTTACATCTGCTCCTCCCTGCAGCAGCATCGCTGCAGCCCTGCCTCGCTGTGCATAGCAGAGGCTGCAGATAAGGGAGAGAAGTGACACAGGAACCTGCAGCTCCCTGCCCGGGACGGATTCCGGACTGACATTCCATTGCTTTTCTGGACTGTTGCTTTATCCCAGTTCCCTGCAAGTGCTTTCTCTGTGTGCCCTATCACCTGGACTGTTGTCTTTCTCTGTCACACCCCAGACTGAATCTGGAGAATTGGGGGTTTCAGTTATTTCTCTCCAGCATTTTGAAGCTACAAGTCCTGGATCGTGTCTCCCTTCTCTCCCTCTCCCTTGCGCTGGGTTTTCTTTCTTAGATCTCCTTCTCTGAGTTCTGACTCATTTCACTCTCTGAGAGCTCTCATTTGGCATCTCCCATGCTGTCTGCCTGCCAATTCCTTGCAATCCCCATGTCTCTCTGCACTATGTTCCTTGGCCACTTGCCAATTCTCAGGCTTTAAACTTCAGTATTTCTAGGATCTGCTCTCCTGAGATTTTTTTTCCTTTTTTATTTCCTCTCCCTTTTTAATATTTCCAGCCATTTCTCCCTTGGCCCTGTGCTGAACTCTCTCTAGACACAAGGAAAATAAGAAGGTTCTTTTGTGACCTGGGTTGGAGCAGATAGAATTCCGAAGGGTGGTGTAGAGATTTGTTTCAATATGCTCCTGGAAGCTTTGTCCAAAGTGCAAGGGGCTCTCAGCTGCCTCTTTAAAGAGCAAGGTCTGTAGATAAACTGAAATTCAGAGTTTTAATATGCTCCAATGGTCTATGTATGCTAAACACTTCCATTTTTGACAGCCTTGGGGAAAGCAAGAGATGACAGGCAGTGTTATTCTTGCAGCTTTACTGTGTTCTTCCTTTTTTGCTATAAAGGACATTTCCCACAATAAAGTACAACTGAATGAGGGGAGCTTGCTAATTTACAGGGGAGAAGAAATTCAGGGATGTTTTTCCATATCAACCCTTTGATCAGTACTGCAATTTGGAGCGAGTTTGTCAGTTCAAATGCTCACATCTGTGCCTCTTTACTGATGGCAGTTCCTCTGTTCTCCTTGCAAACACATCTCTGAGCCTTTCTTCAAGCTCACTCCTGCTCTGAAATTCTGTTACTGCTCTTGTAGTTCCAGTTCCTATCAAAGGGCTGGTTTGCTGCTTTTTGACATAACAAAAATGTCTCTGTCGATAGAACAGACTTGCATATTTTAACATTAAATGGTCACAGTCATTCTCTCATACTCTTATTTTCCCTTACAATCACAGAATGGTTTGGGTTGGAGGGACCTCAAAGCCCATCCCGTCCCACCCCCTGCCATGGGCAGGGACACCTTCCACTGTTCCAGGTTGCTCCAACCTGGCCTTGGACACTCCAGGGCTGGGGCAGCCACAGCTGCTCTGGGCAATGGTTCCTAAAAGAAGAAGCCCTTGTGTCCACTCCAGCCAGACATCCCAGTCCTATTGAAAGCGACCTTTTGACTTGCACAAGGTTTGTCCCTTCAGATCTTTCCAGCAGTGACTGTGTGGGGCCAACCTCAGCACCCTCTGACCTTCTCCTGCCTGGAGGGGTCATCGCCTTCTCCTGCTCTGGAGCCAGGGCTCCTAGGCTGTGCTGGTGGCCCCAGGCCCAATTCTTTGGCATAATAATTTTGATTATATTGATCACTGAGGATATGAATGATAGCCTCAGTCAAACTTTACAATTTTTTTTACATAATTAGGTATCTGTATTTCCCTTTGTAGTAACATCACCCTCAGCAAATCCCCCGCGTGAGGCTGTCCCTATGGATATGCACGCATCCACGTGGCTGTGTATACCTCTGAAAATATAAATGCAGGAAAATGTAGTTCCCAGGCATTTCTCCCAGAGAAAGGGTTGTGGAACAGGCAGAGACAGTCTGGTGGTTGGCTGTCCCACACTTGGCTCTTTCCGCAGCTCTCTCTGGAGCAGACCCCCTTCACACAGCCCTCAGGGGCCTTTGCTGAGCTGCAGCCTGACCAGATCTGGTTCATGCTGGGCCAGTGCTGGCCCTGGCAATCAGCCCACGGCTGTTCCACTGCTCCCAGCTAACAGCCAGGAGGTTTGTTTGGCTTTGCGAGGATTCTTATGAACTCCAAGTCCAGTGCTAAGCAGTGCAGATTTCTCTGTGACAGGCTCTTGAATACTCTCGTTATGATTTAGTGTTTTTATAAATAACTCTTCTCTATCGACTCTCCTGAGCTGCATTGACAGCAGTGGGACTCTTGTTACAGTGTGTTGTGTTTCTTATAAATTCCACATGTGTTAATCACAGCTGAAATACTGCAGTGAATACCAGAGGAATTATGCCTAAAGTGGAGTCTGAAATGTAAATCTCAGGGTCCTGCACTCCAGTGATTCATTCAAACTGCCTTTCACTTGTTTGCTCCTTAAATTCTTATATGAAAGATACCCCAACCTGTAAGGAGAACTGTCACTAACAGTGCTTGTACTTCAAGCCCCCTGCGAAGGATCACAGCTCTCGCAGCAGCCTTGGTGAAGGGAGGGAGCAGGAAGGTCCCAGAACCAAACCTGGGGTTCTGCTGGAGGCAGGGATCTGGGCACAGGCAGTTTGTGGGAGGATTTCCTGTGGGTGGCTTTCCAGGAGATAACAGGGAACTGCCAGGGATGGTCACAGATTACTGAGCAGGCAAAGGGGACACCAGGAAAACCCCATTCCTGTCTGTGCAGGGGGAGGCGTCAGCTCTGGCAATATGGAGCAGGAATGCAGGGTGGAAGGCTGGGACAGACAAGGACATGCACGAGGCAGCTCAGGAGTCAAAGGACACCTGAGAAAAACTGGGACAGTCGATGTATTTGCAAATCATACTTGTGTTGCTCCTGGGATCTGTTTAAACTAGTTTCTCTCTTACAAACTGTGTTTTTGCAAGGGATTTAATTGCTGGTTGGATGAATGCTTGCCACTGTATAACAATCACTCTTTAAAGTGTTTTTTGCATTTCTCTGCCTCAGTCCCTAACTTTAATTCTGGAGTAATATGATTGCAAGCTAACATGATTATTCTGATCTGGAAATGGAAATAGCTAATAATTAATGTCCAATAGCAATTATCACACTGGGTGTCTTTGCTACAGCTCTATTTCATGTGAGCAGATTGAAATGGGATTGGGTCAGCAGTAATTTAGCCTGATTAGGAAGGTGGTTTTTGGACTCTCTGATGGACTCTATTTTATCATCTGTTTCCAGGTGAGATCAGTCAGTTGCAGAAAAACCTCTATGAATTCAGCTTGGGCAGCTTTTGGAAGAAAGTGAAAAATGCTGTTAGGACTGAGTTTTAAATTTCCAGAGAGGCTGGGGAGAAAGGCTCACTCATTTATTTTCAAACAGTTTGACCGGGATCACTTTGGTTTTGCTGAATTTTATCTCAAGGACAGGGAAATCTAACTTTCTCTTCTTCATTTGCTTTTCACATTTCTTCTGCTGCAAGGCTCCTTTTTGGACTAAAATAAAGTGAAAAAAAGAAAAAGTGAATTTAGTTCTTCTGGGGGAAGCAACGGCCGAGGTCAAACACTTTCACACTTTTTCCACCTTCAAAGTTTTAGTCACACTACAGTTTCAGTTGGAGGCTTGAAAAGTGAATTGGAAACAAGCTTATCAGTCTAGGAATGTAAGTCATGAACTTCTTCTGCTCTTTATCTACCTCAAGAATTTGAATGCAGAAGACAGAAAGGATTTAAAGGCCTTGGATTCTGGTGTCCCAGCCGTCCACGGCCAGCCCAGCTCACAGCAGCCTGTGCCCCTGGTGCAGGACGCTGAGCTGTGCCTGCTCTGGCACTGGGGAGGGCGCTGCTGCTGGGCGAGCCAGAGGGCCCTGGAGCACGGGAAGGAAGGAAAGAAACTCTTCCCTTTGTCCTTGCTAGAAGGGAACTGGGCAGTGGCAAAGCCATTCTCTGAAGCTCCTCCAGGGGCATTTCTGCTGTAGCTCCACAAGCCTCTACCTGATCATTTTGCCCCGGGGTGAAGGCGCTGCCAGGTCGGTGGGCTGTGCTCAGCCCTGCTCTGTCCATGCAGGTGTTCCCAGCACAGAGCAGCCCCCTGAGGAGCAGGCAGGGGCTGTGACTGGCCCAAATCTGCCCCGTGAGCAGATTTGTGCCTGCAGACGGGTCAGTGCTTCCTCCAGCACAAAGAACCTGAGGGGACATTGATGTCTTCATGGTGCCGGGACAAAGGCTGGTCCTCAAGCTCAGGTCCTGGCTGGACTCGGGAGACTTGCTCCACATATGAGTTAGATTTGGTTGATGCAGGAACAGCATCTCCTGTAGCCTGGGGACAACGCTCCATGGACCTGGGAGCACCACAGGGCCACTCAAGGGGGGAGCCCTGTACTGGGGAAGGGGTGCACCACGGACTGTGCTGGTGCCCTGCAACTGCTGCTGGGCCTCATCCTGCTGCCCTGAGAGCCCTGACTGCAGCGCCCAGGGCAGAGGGCACAGCAAGGAGCCTGGCAGGGACTTTCTCTCCAACTGAGGACATCCAAACAGAACCCTTATTTGTTAAAGTGATTAAGTCATCTGTTCATTTTCACTGACTGGGGTTTGGCCTGTGAATACACAAGTTGGAACTGCCTGTTCTTCACTTGTTTTTCCATATCTTGGACGTTCTCACTCCAGTCATGTTTTGTTCCATCTCATCCATTTCCCTGTAAGACACAGTGTCTGCTAAGGCTTAATAAATAAATGAATCTCCAAGGCAGGACACCCGTGCTCTCTGTCTTACCCTTAATAGGTGTTGAGATGTATGAAATAATGCCTGAGTTTTTTGAGAATCATAGCAACTATCTCCACTTTACATGTTATTATTCTTTTAAAAGGATTCCTTTTCTAATTTTATTCTTTATTAAGTAAACAGTCTTTAATAGTGTTTATTGCAAAGGCACATTTAAATCTATTCTGTTCCATTCTGGTTTCTCTAAACAGGCTTTTCACTTCTCGATAGAAAACAGGAATGGACAAAATGTGAAGCATGTGTGAGTGAAATGATGGTTCATGGCCTGATGGGGAAACGGATCTTTTTAAAATAATATCTTGTAGTCTTTCCCCTAATGGATTTGGAAGGTCCCTGCTTTGTGCTTGTTAACACGGGGCTGGTATAGCTGCCAGCTCAGTTGCCTCTGTTTAGATTTGTGAAGAGCTTTTTCTACTGTATTTTTTAAATACAGGACTAAAACCATGCTGAGCTTTTCTTCTGCCCTGACAGAAGCTTTTATGTGTGAGCAGTGGCTGCCCCCCATTTGCTGTCCTGTGCTTGAGTCCTGGGCAAAGCTGGGTATGTTTTGGGAACAGCCAGCCTGGCATTCCCTGTGGGTACTGGGAGCTTCTGCAGGAACAACTCATTCTGGGATTCGTTATTTGCCTCTCCTGCCCAAGCATAAATGAGGGAAATATCTGTCCCCTTGGGAAGGGAGAGGACAGTGGAGACCAGTGGCTCAGCTAAAGGGACCCCTGACTCCATCAGTGGCAGGTCAGCTGGGAATACTCGTGTTTCCCCAAGAGCCAAGGGCTGCACGGAGGTGCTGCTGCTCCGTGCATCCCTCGGGTCAGCTGCCCCTCCCAGCAGGGCTCAGTGCAGGGCTGAGAGAAGTAACCCATCCTAGGTTACACCCCCACACGTGTCCCTCTGCCCCCCGGCTGTGCTGGCTGCCGGGCTAACACCCGGCGCTGAGCGGTGGCCACACTTCCCCTACCTGCTGACAGGGGAATGGGCAGTTCTCCCTGGCCTTGGCTCCCCCCAAAACCATCAGGATGGGGACACTGGCCTGGCCTTGGCTCCCACCAAAACCATCAGGATGGGGACACTGGCCTGTCCTTGGCTCCCACCAAAACCATCAGGATGGGGACACTGGCCTGTCCTTGGCTCCACTGGCCTGTCCCAAGCAGGGTGAGGGCTGCCAACAAGGCATGTGTTAGCACATGAATGAGATTCCCATGGCAGGGATGGAGCCAAAGGCTCACCATTTAGAAATGTGATTTAATGCTTTTAATGGATTAAGGCCATACTCTTATTGAGCTTTCTGCCAAAGAAAAGAACAACCACAACTGTGCTTTATGAAAACAAGGTGAATGACCAGATTTGGAGCGGTTCAGGGTTAAACAGACACCACCTGTGTAGGAGCAGAGGGGCTGCAAAATGATGTTTTAATTTGTTGAAGACTGTGAGATTAATTGAAATGTGGTGGGAAAGAATTATTTGTGTGGGATTTATAAAAGCAAGGTCCTGCAGGACTGAGATGAGTGAGACTGGAAAGAAAGGTGTTCCCTATTGTTACCTTCTCCCTTTCCTGTGGGTATAGAATGTCACGTAACAACTGCGGATTTTAAACTGAAAATCTGATTTCTTTCTGTGTTCGACCTGTGCATGTGGTGACATAAAAGAGAGAAGAATTGAGACACACTTTTTAAATTAGTTTTTTTTTCACAAGCCTGTTTGGTTCAAAATGCCAAATATGTTGGTACTTAAACTCCCTCCAGGTGCAGTAATTCAAGGAGTTCATTGCATCAGGTATGGACTGTTGTTAAAACACACAGTTTTTTCTGAAATCATAACCATGGATTAAATCAGTTGGGTAATTAAGAATGAGAATTTGACTGTGCAAAGGGCAGAGAAAAGCTTATATCATGTGATATGATATTAATATTACATATTTACTCAAAGTAGGACTCTGTGAGAAAGGCTATTTTTGGACTGAAATTTTAAAGCAGACCTCCTTTGCTGTAATACAACGTACTTCTAGTAAATCTCCTGCGTTTCAAAGATCAGCTTTCCAAACTTTGTGTTCCAGAAGTTTGCTCTTCTTTCCCCCTATTGGAAGCATCTCAGTTTTTGCAGCTTTAGTTTTGGATGGGCCAGTTACAGGGAGGGAGTTTATTCCAAGAATATCAGTGTGGTTTTTATCATTGTGACTGGGCTGCTCTGTTAATGGTTTACTTACAACAAAGAGATCTTTGCTGTGGCATTTGCTGCCCAGTCATAACTATCTGGAGTATTTCAAGTATTCCTAGGTTGTCACTCACAAGGATAAGAGCATCCACAGAGGGCTGTTCTTTCGATTGCCTCTTGCTTCTGCCTTGAATATTTCTCGGGGAATTCTCAGGAGCTTTGGGAATGGCTTCCTAAGCTCTCTCTCAGTGACTGCTGTAGCTGGACACCCAGCGGGCTGCTGGGGCCGATCCCGAGCTCCAGGCAGAGCCCATAAACCAGCGAGGAGGCTCCTGATGCCCCAACAGAACGGCCCCTGAGCGATCCCAGCCCTCGGGGGCAGGAACAGTTCAGTCCAACTGGTGCAAAACGTTTCGCTGGTTGTTACCGGTGTGGGCAGGTCAGAAAGGGCCCATAGGCCTTGTCCCTGTCGTGGCCACGGGCTGGGCACAGCTGGTGTTGGTCCCTCGTGGAGCAGCTGAATTGTGCCCTCGGGGGGCCTGGAGCATGGGGGACGCTGGGCACTGCCCAAACCCACACAGCAGGGCCTGGGACACGGCTGGTGTGCCACTGCTCCGGGTTTCTGCCTCGTCTTCTGAGATAACCTGAATATTCCCACTTCTCATGCACTTCTGTGCTGAGCAAATGGTTTTGGTGATTTCAGCAATGCAGGAAAAGGGCTATTCCAGGCTCAGTTTCCTCATGCCCTGAGGCGCTGCAGGGAATGTTACCATAGAAAGGAATCAAGTTAAACATCAACGGCAAAGTAAAGAGATTCAGGGTACAAGTGGAAGGGTCATTGGCCTGTTTCATTAAGGCATATACACGGCTCTGTGGTCTGCAAAAACCCCATATAATTAGTATTTTGTTCTTCAGATCGTTAGTTCCTCTAAGAAATTATTTATTTTTATCCCACTAGAAAATGAAGCCATAAAAAAAAGCTGTCCCACTGTTTATGGTGGCTGATGGCCTGAGGTGAGTGTGGAAGCTGCTGCAGACTCCCCTCACATCCCAGCTGGACAAGGGGAACTACAATTTTTATTGTATTCTGATTGAAGCCTAAATTTATCTAAACTTGGCATCTACAAATTGAGTTGAAAAACTAATTCTAAATCAGCAAACTCATTTAGGAGCATTTGCAGAGGAGCTGGGACAGCCTTAACCACAGGGATCATTAAGGATCATTCCTTGCACAGCCAGAGAGGTGTGGGTTGTGCCAGGCTGGACGGTCAGACCAAATTCCTTTCTCCTGAGCTTTATTGTGTGGCTGTTGCCAGGTCACAGGAGTCCGTAAGGCACACACACATCAGCACCCAGGGATATCCATAGAAATATCGGGATGGAAAAACATCTTGGTTGGTTAAATTAACATTCTCTCCCCTCAGCACACGACAGTTCACCTTGTGCAAGCATTTCTATCTGATTTTTAACATCTCTGAGCTTAAAATAGTAGCTTTTTACAAAGAGCCCATTATAGATGGCTAAATCATGTATTTTGGTTATTTTGCTACTTGAAGAATTGATTCATTATGATACTGAGCAAGTAGGTATTGAGCTGAGTAAACTGGCTTGCAACACGTGTTCTTCTCTTCAGTCTTAGAGGGAAAAACATGTTCTCTGTTTCCTTCTCGTGTCTGGCTTTTATCACTGAAAAACAGGGGATCATAAACTGCATCACAGCATTCCCAAGGAATGTTATCCATGGCTCCAGTGGCCGCTCTGACACTGCATGGGGAGGTGCTGAAAGTGGGCCTGAGCAGCGCCAGCTGAATTCAGGACCCTGGGGCAGAGGATGCCAGCAATTTAGTGCCCCTTTTCTTCTTTGTCTAATTTCTTTAGAGGGAAAGAACATGCAGAAACAAGAACAGGAAGCACTGACAGTCTCACGGGCAAACTGCTGCTTGCAGTTCTCTTTTTGGGGTTTCCAAGCAATGAAACAAAAGGTTAATGTTTTTTCTCTTGCTTTCAGGCTGCATTTGAAAACATTTTCAGCCTCTATTTGTCTTTCATCTCCTGAGAAACTGAATAAAACTGTAGATGAAACAAAAGCACTTTGACACCAGGGATGGATCCAGGCCATGTATTTAACAGCACAGAGCTCACGAGGAAGAAGCCAGGCAACATTTTCTGAGAAAGAAACGTTCTTGCTCTATGCCTGGGTACCTTAATCCACTCCTTCCTTCCTTCTTCATATCCCAGAGGAGCATAATTCAACATTAAAACCCCTTCTACTCCAAATACATAAAGCAGCCTGTAAAAATGAAATCCAAAGCACAGTGAGACCATGTACAAACATGAGCAGTGCTGCAACAGGAGCCACAATCCACAGACTTTCTCATCATTCAGAAGGCCACAGAGCACTGTCAGCTGTGCTGTGGAACCACTGAGGGGTCAGTCCTTCCAGCTGACTGTTCGAGCTGCCTGGAGTCACTGACAGCCAGCACTAACAGCTCTGCTCAGCCTGATGGCTCATGGAGACCTGGTGGTGGTGCCCTGGCTCAGGGCAGCTCGTGTTTGCTTTCCATGGCCATCACCCGGGTGTTGTGTTCCCCTCCAGCTCCAGGTACTTGTAAGGCCTTTGCAAAGCCAGTGAAACTGGGACGAGTCTGTCCCTGTCCTCCAGGAGGCTTTCGCTGTTCCAGCTCTTCCCAAGTAGGTAAAGTATGTGGGCAGCCCCTGCCAAGCCTGTCCCGCTGGAAGGAATCGTGTCCCGTGCCTCTCGTGCTCAGCTTTGTCAGAGCAACTTGAAAAGCTTTTCAACTCTTTATTAACATTTATAAACTGGTTTATTCTCCACGGCAGCGATGCTGGGCAAGCTTTCTGCTTATCTTGGGTCCAGCACTGCCTCTCTGGATGAAAGCCTTTTGCAAGGTCTTGATCACCTTCAGTTTGATTTAAGGGATGAAATCAGTCTGTGACTAATTTTGAAACCAACCTAGAAGCAATAAAAATGTTTTGTCTTTGGGGACTTGTTTTGCAGATAAAATGAATTCCCTCAGCCAGATTGGCTGCACAGGCAGAGTGCACTGGCCGTGCTCCTGCATCAGAGTCCTTGGCAAAGCAGGACTTGCTCTATCCACTCCTTTTCCCCCTTCCTTTTGAAACCCGAGTTCTTTTCTTTTGGGAATCTGTTCTTGGCTCAGTGAGTGTCTCTACCCACCTCTTCTCTCTCTTTTCAGCCTTGTTAGAAGTGCTGTATTTTATCTCAGACTCTCACTCTGCTCCTGAGCTGCTGCTGTTCCAGCTGAAGGGCTTTTCTCTCCTGCAATATTCTGCTTTACACATCCCCTCTCCCTTTGTCTCCCCGATGACTGCACCTATCAGGTCTAGAGTTTCAACTCTGTTTTGTGTGGTAGGTCAGGAAATAAGTCACAGTAAGGTGAAGGATGAAAAAGGACTTACATGATACCATAGAAATTATTTCCAACTGAGAAGAACACTTAAGTGACTGCTAGAAAATAAGAGCTCGACTGGAAAAGAGACAACTTGAGAAAGTGAGCTCAGAGAAACCATAGAGATGAATTTTGGCACACCTAACAGCAGAACAAATTCCACTAATTAAAATGTATTTGAGCTAATTAGTGGGATCAGAGTTGAACTAGGAACACTTTTAATAGCTTGGAGAGGAAAGATAATAAGAGAAGTGCCAATTTTTCAGAATGTTTGGAAAAGAAACATCCTCACACACCCATGGGTGCTGAGGTGTTGTGTGGACAGTGCCCTGTGTGCAGCCCAGGGCTGGGCAGGGGGGTGGGGGATCCCTCAGATCCAGGAATTCTGTCAAACTCCTGGTTATTCGGGGCCAATTAGGCCAAGCCACGGGCTCACTGAAGTGAGGAAGGTCCCCCAGCCCCTCGCAGCACCAGGCTCCGCACGCATCCAGGCATAGTTTCCACTGAAGGACTGCAGCCAAGGGAGGCGTGGAGCACGCAGGGAGTACAAATGGGGAACTGGAATGTGAGGGGGAAAGGCAACTCCAGAGCCTCAGCTCATTAGAGAAAAACAGGCACGAGCTTCCCCGCCCCGCACTCCAGACTCACTCACTGTCTGATTCTGTTGCCATGGCATTCATAAAATCCCAGCATTTCAACGCAGCAAAGGGCAAACCCGGTACTTACTATGGGTTAATCAGGTGTTTGAAACTGAACCAGGCTCAGCATTTCTAAAATCAGCCCAATTACAGAATCACAGAATCATTTAGGTTGGAAAAGACCTCCAAGATCGTCGAGCCTGACCTTCGCCCCGTCTCCACCTTGTCAAGGAGAGCTGAGGTGAGCCGTCCAATCCAGCCACACCACTCCCCAGGGCGCAGGTGTCTCACCTGGCAGAGTCAGCTTTGAAAATCTCTGCCTGTGTTCGCAACAGCTGCCCCCTCTGCAGAGCCAGAGAGGCCTGTGGCGTCCCTGCTGTGCTCGGTCAGCACGGGGAACCTCCCGGGAAGGGCAGGGCAGGCTGGCAAAGTCCAGTGGCACCGCAAGGCTGGGGAGCCACAGCCCGCAGGCAGCTGAGAGCAGGTGACTTCTGCTCCCACCGCAGAGTGACAGCAGGGTATCACACACAGAAACCCTCACCTATCCTTCAGGAAACAAATAAAAAACACCGGGGATCTCCACTTATACATAGATTTTTTAATTCCTGTATGAGCAGAATGTTCATTCCTTACAAATAAAAACCAGACCAAACCCAGCAGAAGCCAAACTTAGAAAATAAGCAGCAGCTCTTTGGAGACCTACCCACAGTAAGGACCCACTCTGCCCCCGTCACTCGCTCAGACATTTCTGTGCACAGGCAGCCAAAGGGAGAACAAAGAGAGCAGACCCAGCAGTCAGCATCCTTGAGCTGCACAGGCTGTCCTTGAAGGCTCCCAGACTTGTCTGAGTTTCTAATGGCAACCACCAAAACTCTTCAGCTGTGGCAAGCAATGCCTCAATCCTTTTGTTGGGAGATGTTTGAAATCCTGAAAACTCTTTAAATAGCAACAACTTAAGAACTACAGTCATCAGATAAAAGAATTTATATCTACATTTTCAGGAACTTTCCACTAGCCATTATCCTATAGAAAGGATGGTCTTTGAATTATTGAGAGAAAATTTACTGTTAAAATTTCAAACATGTAAATGGAATCATAAAACTGGAAAACCAATGAATATAACTAAACTGGAGAGGAAGGGACAGACTTCTTGGGTTATACATTCTTTCTTACTCTTTTTCTTTTCATCTCAGTTTAACAGTATAACAGCATCTTATTTCAAATTTGATGGTCCCTGAGCACTAACAGATTCTTTATTCCTGCAGTGCAGTGTGATGTGGTTTTCCTCTAAAAGCTTTTAGTTAATACTGCAATGCTTTCTACTACTGCTGGTTATTTTAACAACAGCAAAAACAATTCAGAGGAAAATAGAAATAATTACAGAACCTGTCTTCTGCCTTTTTGGATTGATTTACAGCTAAAATTCGGCTGGGCAGTGTTCAGAGTGAAATCTCTCACAGCCTACACACCGTTGTATAGAGAAGACAGGGGGCAGGAGGTCGGAAGGCTTGACCCTCCCATGGCTGGAGTGCTCTGGGATTGCCTGTGTTGCTGGAGTAACCGTGTCCTCCTCAGGAAAATGCTGCTGCTCACACTGGCAAGAGGCTCCACTCCCCTGGTTCATGTGCCTGGAAAGCAGTGCCAGGAGGATTTCAGCAGACCCTCCTCTGTCACACTGACATCTTGTCTTTTCTTCGCCTCTGCTGACCCCATCCCTGCTGTGCTTGTGGAGGGCTTTTGTGGGACAGTAGGAGTCTTATTCCCCCTGCCTGCTAATTCTGCTCTGATCTGAGCACAGCTGGCTGCTCGTCGGCTGCCCAAAGCCCGGGAAAGACATGAGTTTCAAAAGAATGGTACTTGTATTAATATTATTTCCTAGCTGCCAGTTAACACAGATGGCACATGCCATGATTCCCGGGGGACTAACCAGCAACTGGGCACTTCCCTTGGAGCCGTTGCACCCTCTCTTGGAGGCACAGAGCGGCAGATGTTGTTAGAAATGCCCCGGAGGAGGCTGGAGGCAGTGGGGGATGGGATCGTGGGCCCCGACCAGCAGCCAGGGTCATCTGCACAGCTCTGAAGCTGTAGGAGTGTTCATGGCTAGTTCAGGGCCTGGCTTTGGGAAAGGTTCCAAAGGGATGCAGCATTGCATGGGAATTCCCTCTGCTGCAGTTCCCACTGCACAAGTTCTGCTCCCCAAAACTGGCTGAGGGACAGAGAGGGCTGACCAAAGCATGGGTTAGGAAGCACTGACACAGCAGAGTAAGTCAGTTTATTCAGAAACACTGAATTACAGGTGTGTTCCAACGGCTCCAGGTGTTTGCAGCATTGGAGAGCTCCAGCCCAGCCCAGGCCAGAGATAGCCCAGAGCTGGAGGGGAGGTTTGAAATGGTTCTGAAACTGGACATACAAAGTGTCCATGGATTCTTCTTCTCTTCTCTAGTTTGGCAGAAAGATCAGTCCCAACTCCAAGCCTTTACACACCTCCTGTAAGTTACTGCGTGAACATTTACAGTTTTACATTGAGATCTTACACAGAAGTGTATATTGAGCCCTGTAACCCTTCCAAAGTGATGTTTAATCTGACTATTACTTGTGGGTTTGATATCAGGTTTGGGCACTGCTACACGAGTGCCTCAGTGATTTCACACTGTGACCTGGCTTTCCAGGATGGATCAATTACCGTGATTACATTTCCGTCTTCTCTTAAATTATAGAGTTGATTTTACTTTCCTTATGATGGCAATTTTATTTTAAGGTTTTATGTCTCTTTTAATGTGTATGAAATGGAACACTGAGGTGCAACCAAAATTACTCTTGTAATTGCAGCACAGTGAATAAGTATGTGCAAGAGAATAATCTTGTAAAAGCTGATTACCTCCGTTATTAATAATTATGATTTACAAGTTAAGTAATATGGAGCAGCTATATCCAATTCCTTGGCAATTTCATGTAGACAGCTAAGAGAGAATTTTAGAAATAATCCAGTGTGAAATCCCAATTCACAATGAACCAGCATCTTAGGGTTTGCCTGTGGCTTCTCCCTGTGCTTTGGCTGTTTGAAGCTGGAGTGGCAATTTGCAGTTTTCTCTCATCTGTGGGACATAAAAATGTGCCCATTTTAATTTCTTTGTGCTTTGCTTAATTTGATTCTTAGTAAGATTTTTGTTTTCCCTGGGTTCTTCTGGCAGAAGAATTAATATATCTGAGGTTTGTGTGCATATACATGGGGTCAGCTGTTCCTTATGTTTCCTTCTGTATTTTTTCCTGATGGTTTAAACCTACAAAACAGGTTTAGTGTAAATAATATTTTTTATATCTTTGAAAATATCATAGAACACTTCTAATTTACTCTAGTCTTTGTGATTTGGTGATATATGAACTCCTGCAAGTCTGGAGAGAACAGTTACAAATCTAATGTTTTTGCCTCTCCTGCAAGTTTACTCAGGAGCCTAAGTGGGTGCCCATCCATAAAAAAACAAGTAATTTTGTTGACCACTCCTGAAACTCTCTCCCCCACCCTCCCAGGAGTTCTCCAGCCCTGCACCTGCCAGGCACTTACCACACAACATCGCTCTGATCAAAGCTTTTGCGATTGCTCTCTCAGTTCAAGTCTCGAGGAAATCAAGTTTGCAGCTCGAAGGTGACGAAAGCCAAGGGCCCTGTCAGCCGGGGATGGGTAACTTGCTCAGCCTAACAAAGCCTTCCCTGTCCCCCCTGCAGAGTGTTTCCTGAGGGCCACTCACATGTAAATGACCTGAAGGGTTCCCCACCAGCTGCAGTGGCAGAGCTCTTCGAGAAGGCTGGGACTGACACCACAGGTATGTGCTGTGTCCTTTGGTGCCTCCTGGCCCAGCTCCGGACCTCTGGACCGCGGAGTCCCAGGCTGTGGAGGCAGATGCTCCAGCATCTCCAAATATTCCAGGTGTTACTGTTCTGCCAGTCAAGGGGATGTGTTAATTACATGGGAACAGAATCATTTTTTCCAGTGGAAGCAGAGCAGATTTTAACTGCAGAGGAGCAGGCAGTGAAGCAAGGGCCTGTTGTACTTATTACTGGATGTAATAGAACAGAAGATTGTCCGTGTCACTTCTGTCAGGGACTCTGCTGAGGCTGTCCCTTGTGGAGCACAGGGACACTTGGCTGGGCTGCCAGAGCACGTGTCCCATGATGGGAGAAGGCAGGGCCTGTACAGCCACCGGCACAGGAACGTGAGCATGCCTTTGTTTTGCTTTTTAAAACCTACTCTGTTCTCCTTTCACGTATGGTGGCGTTATAAGATGTATCAAAGTCACGGTTTCACTATTCCTACGGACAGTGTTTTGGGCTGATGTGTCAGAATTCCCAGCAGATTCATGGTTTATGTCCTATTTGTTTACCACAAAGCTGCTCCTTTCCCAGCTTTCTCCCAGCACTCCAGCACAGAAAGGCAGCCCGAGCCAGGCAGGTGCAACGTGTTCCCTAATGAACGAGCAGCTGTGGGGGCAGAGGGGCCCCGCGAGCCTCCGCCTGGGCTGGCACAGCGAGGTGAGACACGGGGATGGCACCACCGCGCAGCGAGGTGGGACACGGGGATGGCGTCATTGCACAGCGAGTAGGGACACGGGGATGGCATCACAGCGCAGCCAAGGCACTGGGGATGGCATTGCTGCACGCGACTGCCGTCGTGGCCACGCGTCAAGGGCAAAGTCCAACCTTTTCCCCACGTGGAAGGTATGGTGGGTCCTGCAGCGAGAAGCCCGGGGCTGTCGCTGCTGGGGACGGCAGGGGCTGGAGCAGCGCTGCGCCGCCAGCCCGCCCCGCCCGCGGCTTTGCCGCAACCCTGCGG